>OX637532.1:50448882-50451382 GCA_951800035.1 Linnaemya tessellans | reverse complement strand
AGTGCAACTATAACTTATTTTATTTATTCCCACTATGTGGGCCTGAGTTCTATTGTAAGACTGATTTCATTTTAAGTACAATTTTATGTTAACAACTTAAGAGACCAAAGACTTTTTGCTTAACTTGCAAACATCACATCACAAGTTTCATAGATCAACCAATCGCGTTGAGTCATGCACTCAGGTGATTTTCTTCCCACAAAATTTGCAAACGCAGTGGCTGGATATTTGACACGTTAAAATTGTGCAATATTTTAAATAAATAAAACTAGTGCATCAAATGCAGGACTGTAAAACTGTGCAATCAATTTAAGTGTACACAATTTATTAAGAGAAATTAAATTGTATTCGATGCACAACTTACATATGTTAACATATATACAAGAATGACAAAATAAAGATTACGCCAACAAGCTGAAATAAAAGTACTTTTCTGCGCATGATGAATTTCTGACGTCTCTCAACATGCGTTCTGATTAGCTAATTAAATTAAGCTGGAGAACTATTATGTTGTTGTAAAAACAGGACAGTGGGGCAAATTGCGATTTTTCAAATTAAATATGTTTGATAATAAATAATTTTAAAAAATTATTTTTTTTCCACTTGTTTTTATTTGAAATTGTTAATTTATAGTTGTTTTATATAAATATTGAACCCAGGTGCTAATTATTTTTCTTTTTTCCCCATTCAAAACAAATTTTTTTGCTTGCAAAATATCAGCCATAACTTTCTTTGAGCTTCATTTCTTGGAAAACTATAAAATGACACAGCTTTTTGAAAACAAACAAAATTTTGATAACAATATTACATTTTAACAGAATTATTTCTCACTTGTTTTTTTTGCTGTCACTTTGTTTGCAATTGCCCAATGCACATTTCATGCTTGCTCTTTTTGTTCTCTTTTCTCTGTAGTTTATGTTTTTTGTTTACAGTTTATGAGCCTTAAAAATCAAGTTTTAATAAGTTTTTTACACTTTAAGTTATTTAATAATTATTTTAATATATTTATTTTAAAATATAACACAATTTATTATAAAATATAACACAAAACTTGCACTTTCATAAATCCGATTTCATTTGATTGTTGGAAATCTCTCTGAGTAAATTGAGTGAAGAGTTGCCAAATATAGCATAAAATATTAATTTTGTACGAGGAAGTATTAGTATGTAGTAAGAATTTTAACGAACATTTATATTGCTATATTAAATTGAATTAAGATTCATACTGCTATAGAGCATGATTTACCGTTTGATGACGTATTTGTTCCCTCGAAGAGATTGCCAAATGTTTATTATATGCAAAACTAATACTTCCTATATTAAATTGAATTAAGATTCATAGGCTAATTGTTCGAAATTTGTTTTTAAATCTCAGAGAGACATGATAAATATTCCAAGGCACAAAAGAAAGTCAACATCAGTTTTATTCAACTTACACAGCAGAGCAGAACAGCTGTTTTCGAAAGACGCAACCCTTTCATCATCAGTGCTCATGTGTATTGTGTTTGTCACCACTTATAAGGTGGCTTAGTTGAATGTGATAACAGTTCCTATTTTCATGTTTGAAAAAATTTGTTCACATAAGTAAGTAGTGGAAAAATATTATATATATTTTAAATAAATTTTTTTGAGCCAAGCATCCGTCTGATATTCATTCGTCGCTGTCTCATCGACGACTAAATTAAAGAGGGTAATGCTAGAGTTAATGTCGACGTCGTCGACGGCGTCAAATGTCAAAAAAAAAGTTGAATCGTATGAAATTGTATGGGAGCAGTTAATCTTAACGCGTTGCAACGCCGTAAAAGTTCAATCTATTTCAACTTTTTCAGCGTTGAAACGCCGTCAACGGCGACGACATTAACTCTAGCATAAGAATACGTGTGAATGATCTCAGCACAATTGTGCTATGAAACGCCCGTATCTGCACAAGGCATGAATGAAGAGGCTGCGCACAGGCAGAATAGCGGGACTCTATTTATTATTTTTTCTCAACTTTAACATTGCTGTGTCTTTGCAATATGTCTTTTCATATATTCCAGATGACTTGAATGATTTGACTAGTTGGTACGTATGCTTACGACAATTTGTAATTATATCATTGTGTTCAACCTTTGAAGAATAAACAAAAATATATTTTAAATCGGCTCAACTTTATTTGGAAATTTGAATTAGACTTGTGAAGACACAGGAAGACCTTTTTGGGTTACTGTGTCTACAAAGTAAACTGAGGACGAACAACGGCACTGCCCTGTTCGTTCCAGATACTATATTAACATTGTGGAAAACACTATACATACATATGTATTACAATAACAATTATTATAATCAAAGAATTAATTGAAATTTCGAAAGTTCAGTAAGTGCCAACTAAATAGAATTGAATTCAAATTAACTAAAATTAGTTGAAATAATTAAGATAATATCCTTTTTTATTTAGATCCAAGTTCAAATCCACAACAATTTTTTTTAACGAATTTTTACATAAATTTTAAAAAACTCT
>OX637532.1:50440000-50443682 GCA_951800035.1 Linnaemya tessellans | reverse complement strand
ATTTTTAAAAAAACGACCTCGAGCTCAATCATTCTAAAATACATATTTAAGAAAAGGTCAATAAAAGCAAACAACATATTATATTATATTATATTTATATTATATTATATTATATTATATTATATTATATTATATTATATTATATTATATTATATTATATTATATTATATTATATTATATTATATTATATTATATTATATTATATTATATTATATTTTATTATATATATATTATATTATATTATATTATATTATATTATATTATATTATATTATATTATATTATATTATATTATATTATAATTTTATTATATTATATTATATTATATTATATTATATTATATTATATTATATTATATTATATTATATTATATTATATTATATTATATTATATTATATTATATATATTATATTATATTATATTATATTATATTATATTATATTATATTATATTATATTATATTATATTATATTATATTATATTATATTATATTATATTATATTATATTATATTATATTATATTATATTATATTATATTATATTATATTTTATTATATTATATTATATTATATTATATTATATTATATTATATTATATTATATTATATTATATTATATTATATTATATTATATTATATTATATTATACTATATATTATATTATATTATATTATATTATATTATATTATATTATATTATATTATATTATATTATATTATATTATATGATATTATATTATATTATATTATATTATATTATATTATATTATATTATATTATATTATATTATATTATATTATATTATATTATATTATATTATATTATATTATATTATATTATATTATATTATATTATATTATATTATATTATATTATATTATATTATATTATATTATATTATATGATATTATATTATATTATATTATATTATATTATATTATATTATATTATATTATATTATATTATATTATATTATATTATATTATATTATATTATATTATATTATATTATATTATATTATATTATATTATATTATATTATATTATATTATATTATATTATATTTTATTATATTATATTATATTATATTATATTATATTATATTATATTATATTATATTATATTATATTATATTATATTATATTATATTATATTATATTATATTATATTATATTATATTATATTATACTATATATTATATTATATTATATTATATTATATTATATTATATTATATTATATTATATTATATTATAATATATTATACTATATATTATATTATATTATATTATATTATATTATATTATATTATATTATTTTATATTATATTATATTATATTATATTATATTATATTATATTATATTATATTATATTATATTATATTATATTATATTATATTATATTATATTATATTATATTATATTATACTATATATTATATTATATTATATTATATTATATTATATTATATTATATTATATTATATTATATTATATTATATTATATTATATTATATTATATTATATTATATTATATTATATTATATTATATTATATTATATTATATTATATTATATTATATTATATTATATTATATTATACTATATATTATATTATATTATATTATATTATATTATATTATATTATATTATATTATATTATATTATATTATATTATATTATATTATATTATATTATATTATATTATATTATATATGTATTTTAGAATGATTGAGCTCGAGGTCGTTTTTTTAAAAATCGTTATAATTTTTCTATTTTATTCGATATTTCGTCAACAATTTGTTGACATCATCAGGAATAACAATCGAAAATTATTATATATATTATATAATATAATAATTTTCGATTGTTATTCCTGATGATGTCAACAAATTGTTGACGAAATATCGAATAAAATAGAAAAATTATAACGATTTTTAAAAAAACGACCTCGAGCTCAATCATTCTAAAATACATATTTAAGAAAAGGTCAATAAAAGCAAACAACATATTATATTATATTATATTATATTATATTATATTATATTATATTATATTATATTATATTATATTATATTATATTATATTATATTATATTATATTATATTATAATATATTATATTATATTATATTATATTATATTATATTATATTATATTATATTATATTATATTATATTTTATTATATATATTATATTATATTATATTATATTATATTATATTATATTATATTATATTATATTATATTATATTATATTATATTATATTATATTATATTATATTATATTATATTATATTATATTATATTATATTATATTATATTATATTATATTATATTATATTATATTATATTATATTATATTGTATTATATTATATTATATTATATTATATTATATTATATTATATTATATTATATTATATTATATTATATTATATTATATTATATTATATTATATTATATTATATTATATTGTATTATATTATATTATATTATATTATATTATATTATATTATATTATATTATATTATATTATATTATATTATATTATATTATATTATATTATATTATATTATATTATATTATATTATATTATATTATATTATATTATATTATATTATATTATATTATATTATATTATATTATATTATATTATATTATATTATATTATATTATATGATATTATATTATATTATATTATATTATATTATATTATATTATATTATATTATATTATATTTTATTATATTATATTATATTATATTATATTATATTATATTATATTATATTATATTATATTATATTATATTATATTATATTATATTATATTATATTATATTATATTATATTTTTTTTATATTATATTATATTATATTATATTATATTATATTATATTATATTATACTATATATTATATTATATTATATTATATTATATTATATTATATTATATTATATTATATTATATTATATTATATTATATTATATTATATTATATTATATTATATTATATTATATTATATTATATTATATTATATTATATTATATTATATTATATTATATTATATTATACTATATATTATATTATATTATATTATATTTATATTATATTATATTATTATATTATATTATATTATATTATATTATATTATATTATATTATATTATATTATACTATATATTATATTATATTATATTATATTATATTATATTATATTATATTATATTATATTATATTATATTATATTATATTATATTATATTATATTATTTTATATTATATTATATTATATTATATTATATTATATTATATTATATTATATTATATTATATTATATATGTATTTTAGAATGATTGAGCTCGAGGTCGTTTTTTTAAAAATCGTTATAATTTTTCTATTTTATTCGATATTTCGTCAACAATTTGTTGACATCATCAGGAATAACAATCGAAAATTATTATATATATTATATAATATAATAATTTTCGATTGTTATTCCTGATGATGTCAACAAATTGTTGACGAAATATCGAATAAAATAGAAAAATTATAACGATTTTTAAAAAAACGACCTCGAGCTCAATCATTCTAAAATACATATTTAAGAAAAGGTCAATAAAAGCAAACAACATATTATATTATAATATATTATATTATATTATATTATATTTTATTATATTATATTATATTATATTA
>OX637532.1:50372500-50432500 GCA_951800035.1 Linnaemya tessellans | reverse complement strand
GACAACCAGAAACTTGCAGTTGGTAATTGAACTGAAGATCGGTTACTATTCAAAATCGACGTGTTATACATTTGGAGGCCTTCGTTTTTAGGTCGTTTTCCTATAAACTGTGCAAATACCCCTTTAGTTACAAGATGAGTTATTTATATTTTTAAAATATAATATAATAGTTTATGTATTTGGGAATATGCTGTTTAACACAAAATTTTTAATTTTATACGTGCTGATTTTTTCCCAAGTTTACATAGGTATCGTCCAATAATTATTTATATTTTAAAAATATAATATATATCGTACATTAATATTAAATTATTCATAATAGTGAGCCAGCGGGAATGCATTTTGTTGTTGGTAAACAATCACCAACTTCAATGCGAATAACGTATATGTTTAAGTGCAAGTAATTTGATAAGCTAATGTCTATTAAGTTGGCGTCGTCAATGCTATAAATGATGTCAATACATTTTCTATCTTACTCATGTATACACTTTATTGTTTGCTATATATCGTATACCCAACAATTGGCTTAATATACATACATACATGTATTTATTCAATTCTTGACATGTCTCTCTTTTGACACTTTCTACGTTTGCTAGCGTCAATACAAATTATTTTGCTTAGCTTAGCATTCATATACATATCTCGTTATTGATGTTGTTCAAGTTCATTGCTATATCTGATGTTTCAGAAATTCTTTCAACAGTTTAGCATAGTTGACAGATAGATTGGATATTTTATCATTTTGATGATAACTTTGTCATCTGATATATGGCGATATTAAAATGACATTAATAAAGTTGTTGCTTTCAAGCCAGAGTTGTTAGTTGAAGAAAAATTGTGTTTACACACATACATACATTCTTGCAAAATTATAGAAAAACATAGTCGCAGGAGAATCAACAATAATATGAATAGAAATGTATAAAATCGAAAATTCAACGTGTATGCTTAAACGAACTGTCGTCATTACATTACGCTGAATTTAACTCAACTTAAATTAGTATTTTATTTATATAAATAATAAGATAATGTTACTGTTATATTATTATTTCAAGGTGAAGTCTGCCAAATTGTGCAGCCAACTTAATTATAATTTTTTTAAATTGCATTATGTTATGCATGATAACGTCCTACATTGTATTATACATGATAGTTGTGAATGCAAAATTTAGTACATACATATAAGCAAGTAAAAACCTTATATTCGACTGGGTCAAATCTTAAATAACTTCGAAATATTTAGTAAAGAAAAACTCTACACTGAGAAAAAAAAGTGCGCTTTAAAATTAAATGTGAACACTTTCAAATTTTGTTTAAAGTGCCTCAGTCTATGGGTTCTTATGGGGGTCACACAAAATAAATATTTTGTAGAAGTGCTAATTTTAAGTTTTTAAAGTATTTACTCTTAATTTAAAAGTTAAAAATTTTGTTTTTAATGTAAAATTCTTAAATTTAAAAATGTTGACTTTTTTTTATAATGACAAACTTTTTTAAAGTAAAATATATTATTTATAAAGTAATCACTTTTAAAATTGTATTAAAAGTTAATCCATTTAATTTAAAATTTTTAAACTTTAAAAAATAAAATTAAAACGTTTATTTTCAAAGTGTTAACTTTAAAATGTAAAGTGATCAATTTGCAGAAAAGTGTTAACGTTAACATTTGAAGTGTTCACTTTAGAAATCAAAGTGTCACTTTCTAATTTAAATTGTCACTTTCTAATTAAAAGTGATCACTTTAATATTGAAAGTTTTAGTTTTGAGCAAAAAGTTTTAACTTTAATTTTAAAGTTTTCACTTTAATATATAAAACGTCAGTTTGTTATTAAAAGTGTTAACTTTGACATTTAAAGTGTACATTTTGTGTTAAAAGTGTTAAATTTAAACTCAAAGTGTCTTTGTTGGAACTAAACGTGAGCACTTTAAAACGCAACGTAAAAATGTTTATTTTCAAAGTGTTTAAGTTAGATTTAGAAGTTAGAAGTGTGAACAAGATACAAGAATGACCAGTCAGGGTAAAATTATACAAGAAAGTGACTTGCTGCGAATTCTTGGCAACGATATCTAAATTAATGAGCAGGGTGATTTAACGTACACGTGTGTTGAGGAAGATACGGATCTCCTTAATCTGCTAAAGGAGTTTGATCTGGAAACACTTTTTCTTGACCTAAAAAGTAAGCAAAAATTCTTAGGCAATATTAACACTTATGCAATATTATTAATGTTCCTTAGATGCTGGAATAACTTTTCGAAGCTTAAAATTTTTGTCAAAAGAAGACATTGCGGAAGCAGTAACAAATATTGATCTTTGAGCGGAGTTTAGAGAAAAGTTATTTTTCTGGCGCAAGTCAAAGGTAAATATAATATTAATTTTGAAGCTTATTTGCGATGTTACGCACGTACATATATACAATTCCCATTTCCATATTACTACGATTATAAGACGTTGAGCCAGACTTCGAAGGTTGTTGGTTGGCTAGAAAAAAACCGTCTCAACGATTCACCGTGTTCTTCAAATAATTCAATATTTGGATCACAGGTAAGAATATACAGTAAAAAGTTTTGTATTATATTTAATGGTACACTGCATTGCAGCCCCTTTCAACGCTTTAAAAGAATAACTCAGACGGAAAACAACTTATTCAATATTATGAGGAAAGGGTATGTTTTACGAATAAGCAACGCGATGACCTCATTAAAATAATTTTAGAACATGTCATGTTAACAAAGGCAAAGCTTAGACCGGAACACTTTGCTAGTATTGTGTTAGAAATAATTGGATTATTTCCCAAAGGAAAAGAGTCCCAGGTATTATAAAAAACGATATATATATATATATATATATATATATATATATATATATATATATATATAGTATATATATATATATATATATATATAGTATATATATATATATATATATATATATATATATATATTAAAAAGAACATATTATAAACTTATTTCTTTCAGGATTATTAGTACATTCCTCGTCAAGGAAAAAAAAACTCATCAGGCAAGCTCTATTCCATACATTTTAACTTAAAGACAAAGATTAGAAAGTGTAGTCCATCACCGGAGAGATCTCTTTCGAGTGAAGTACGTAATCCATTAGTGGAAGAAAATTTTGAAGTTGATATAACTCTGTTGTTATGTTTAAAAACTTCGCTTCAAAAAGATGCCAGTAATTGGGATGAGGTTATTGACAAATGGCAAAAAAACATTTACATATCGAAAGAAGGATTTGGCAAAGCGCTCAAATTCAGATTTTTGGCAGGAGTGGCCAATTTTAAAAGAATCCAGAGCACCATTTCTGGTATTTAAAGAGAACTTTAACACAGAATTCAAGGATATACAAATTTTTATATTTGTTTTAGATTAATCTAGATTTCAATTTGATTTGTCCACAAAAAGATAATCTTTTAAAAACAAAGTTGGATAATTTAAAAACCAATATAGTGAACTATTACGATGTCAACATACGAAATCAGCAATCAATAGATCTTCTGAACCAAGCAAAAACGACGAAAAAAATGGTGAGTAACAATTATGGGCTTTTTGTTAAATTAATAAAATAACACTAAATAATTTTTTTTTTCAGATTGTCAAGACTACATTTTTACAATTCTTCTCAATTCAGTTCTGCTGCCTTCAGCAAGGTTTAGTGCAGATGGAAATACAAAAAATAAAGCCACCATTAGAGATGCTAATGAAAGCTTCGCATTGCAGTTAACAACAATTAGCGATTACTCAAGACCAATAAAATAACTTATCCGTAAATACTATTATAATAAATTGACTGTACAGCCGTTAATAATAGTGGTAGGAGACTCTGTGGACAATCTTAAAACATTTTATATTTATATATTAAATAGAATTAAGATTCATAGGCTAATTGTTCGAAATTTGTTTTTAAATATCAGAAAGATATGATAAATATTCCAAGGCACAAAGGAAAGTCAACATCAGTTTTATTCAACTTACACAGCAGAGCAGAACAGCTGTTTTCGAAAGCCGCAACACCTTCATCATCAGTGCTTATGTGTATTGTGTTTATCACCAATTATTAGGTGGCTTAGTTGAATGTGATAACAGTTCCTATTTACACAAATTTTATTGTGAAAAAGAGTCCGAGAACTATATCAACCTGATGTTAACATGTTATTGTTTTAATACCCGTGTTACCGTTTGATTATTTTTCTTCATGTCCCATTTTTCTGAATTTTTTGTTCCATCATACCTAAGTCAAACTTTTTTGGTTTGAATTTTATACTTAAGTACATGTGAACGTTTTCCAATATTTTTTATATATAATTGGTAGCTCAAGCCATAGCTTAAATTTGTATGTAGTAAGTATTTTCACGAACATTTATATTGCTATATTAAATTGAATTAAGATTCATAGGCTAATTGTTCGAAATTTGTTTTTAAATCTCAGAAGGACATGATAAATATTCCAAGGCACAAAGGAAAGTCAACATCAGTTTTATTCAACTTACACAGCAGAGCAGAACAGCTGTTTTCGAAAGCCGCAACACCTTCATCATCAGTGCTCATGATTATTGTGTTTATCACCACTTATTAGGTGGCTTGGTTGAATGTGATAACATTTCCTATGTACACAAATTTTATTTTGAAAAAGAATCCGAGAACTGTATCAACCTGATGCTAACAGTTTAGTTTTTATATTTACATCTTTTGGAAAAAAATAAAACTATTATTTTATTTTTCTTAAAAATCTTATTTATCGGAATGAAAGAATATGACCCGTTTACTTGAATCAAAGAATATGACTCGTTTACTTGAATCAAAGAATATGACTGATTAAATTTACAATTTTCTTAATATTAAATTCAATATGTTTAGATATACTGAAAATGCTTATTTCTATATTTTTAGGTTCTTAAGAGGAATTTCGAAATTGAGTTTTACAGCCAAAACTGTTTTGAAATTTTGGTTTCAATCGTTCATTGATCCAATTATAGATTATTGGCTCTATAAGTATGTATATGCTTGGCCACCCACCAAATATAATATTTTGGAAAGCCAAGCATTCTTTAGAAATTCATAATTTATAGGTCAATATAAAGAGAATTAAAATGTATTTGTATGTTTGTTTGTACACATTATTGTGGACGAACATATGTACTTAACAGCACTTATGCATTTTTGTAAATAAAACAAAAGAAATAGTTTCAAGTGCATACGTAATTATTAGGGCAACCAGAAAAAAGCAAGTGCTTATTTTTTGTTTCACAAGATAGAATGTTTTTGATTGAAAACAGATTTCTGACGTAAAAAAACAATTAAGATGAGTTGCATTTGTTAGGGCTTTTTATGCTTATTTTAGCAATATCGGCTTTTTTGCTTATTTTGCCATTTTACGCTTATTTTTAAACTTTTTTAATACATTTTTGAAAAAATCTTTATATTTTTGATGTGGCAATATTTTTTTAGTTTGTAAATAGGTAAAGGCTATAGTACACTATATGAAAAAAGCAACAATCGCATGTGGCGATGACGTCACTAGAATTTTCAGCATGTTGGTTGCATTTTTTAAATAAGTAGTAGTGATACATGCCGTAAAATTTTGATAGTATTTTTGTCCCAAAACCCAAATGTGAATTTGACATAGACAAAGATAAAATTCTTCTTTTTGTAAGTGATGCCGCACCCTATATGGTCAATGCTGCAAAAGCCATTGCTGTATTTTAGACTCATTTTTTGCAAATACAAAAAAAAACGTTCCTGCAACGGTTCAAATTTTACGAGAAACAGCGCCAAATATACCACTTCCCCCACAACCAGTGACAGCTCGATCGGGCACTTGGATAATGGCTGTTAATTATTATGCAAAATATTTTGATGAATTCGTACAAATCTTTTCAAATCTAAGCTCCACTGATTCTTTCATTTAATGAATGAAAGTGAACTGCGTAACCAAATATTGTATATATCTGCAAATTTCGGGTTTTTACACGAAGTTATCACAAAATTGGAAACAAAAAATCTTTCATGGATTTCCCAAGTAAATATAGTTATGGACACTGTAAGAAAAATTTCCGATGTTCCAGGGGATACAAGAGAAAAAAATATATAAAATTTAAATGAGTTTTATTGAAAAATAAGGGATTTTTCGTACTCAAAGATATTGGTGATATTTTGGGTGGCAAGCAGAACTGTGAGTCCAATCGTATAAAATATACTATGGAGCAAATACTCGATTTCAAATATGCTCCCCTAACATCAGTAGACGCAGAACGAACTTTTTCTATGTATAACAACGTGCTGACTCCAAACAGAAAAAGTTTTCTGTTCAAAAATTTGTCGCAACAATTTTTAATTCACTGTAATAACACTTTTAGCTAATAAAATTAAAAATAAACAATAAATTTAAACTGCTTTTTTTTAATTTTAACTGCTTATTTTCATGTTTTTAAAAGCTTTTTTAAGAGCTTAAAACAGCTTTTTTACTGATTTTTTTTGGTTGCCCTAATGATGACCGATTTTTCGTGGCCTTTGGTTTCAAACTTAATTTTATATATATATATATATATATATATATATATATATATATATATATATATCAACAAGACGGAACCACAACCCACACAGCCGGCCAAATAATTCATTGTAGTACAGTGTAGTAGTACAGTGGACTACAAAAAAATTTTAATATATATTAAAATATTGGTATAGTATATTTTTTTCAATAACTTTGCAAAAATTTAAAATTCACTAAAGGATTTCGTAAATGAAAAATAAGCTTCCATGGAATCAAAGTCAAGTGTTATACAATTAAGTTTGGAATATTACATGAAATATACCTTCCAATTCTTTATAAAGCTTTTCAATAATAATTTCTGCAATCAATAAATAGTAATCTCTTCGCCCAAGAGCCTCCAGTTCAATTTTAATTGAATGAAGCGCATTGTATAAATCATTCAAAAAGAGAATATATTCAATGAATATTATTCATCAACATGTAAATTAAATTGAAGGATGAATTTCTTCTCCTATTTATTCATTAGGATACCGTTACAAAGAAGATGTTTTTAGTGGTCCCATTTTGAAAAATATGATTATATTTCTTGTATTTTTAAAATATCTGAATATTTAGGAACTATAGTATAATTGTGCACTTCAACTTCTTCATTGCAATTGGAGTTGTCGGAGTATTCGGATAGTTCTACGCTGTCTTTTCTACAGCTGCTAATCTAGATACTACTTCCTCCAAAGACTTTTTAGGTTGAAAATATTTTGTGACGCTTGAAGTTGTTGGAGTCGGCTCGGAAACCTCTATTACATCTGCTTCCATGCTTACATTGTGCACCTGTGGCAAATGTCGCAGCAATCCACTAGTACTTCCACCTTTATATGTAAGCCTTTTCGGGGAAAGGGAGCATTGAGCGTAATAATGGTTGGTTTTTGAAAAATATTTCCATACTAATGATTGCCTGGACTGCTGCATGTTTATCTACATATGTGAACACGAATATCAAAAGAAGTTTGAGTTTAATATAAAGTAAATATTCTATAACGTTGGTTAATACTTACAATTTTGTAATCGTTGCTAATAACATTGTAGTATTTTTCATCGTTGCTAATAAAATTGTAGTGTACAAAAAAAGACATTTCAAAATGAATAGCGTTACAGAGTTGCATTGTTAAGTAATAGACAACGAACAGAAATGTAAAAAAACGAAATTCCATAAACGTAAATATTAAATTCCCGTTGAAAATTTTCCGGGCTTTGTAAAAAAATAATTCCCGGGATTTTTTCCCATATAGAAACCCTAAATATAATTGAAACTTATGGTGATTTATTTTATGAAAAAAATTTTACATTTTATCACTGTTTTCCTAAAAAACTACAATTGGGCGCATTTGTAAAATAAAAATAATTTTTTGCGACAGATGGTACATTCATTTGTAATAAATTCACTATTTCCATATGTCATAATATTGCCATTTTTTATTGAAAAGTGCAAAATATGTAGCATTATTTTTTAGAAAAGAAATCAACATTAATGTGTAATTGTTTTACAATGCTTTTTGACTTAATTTTCAGGTAGAGGTCGTGTTACGTGGGAATATTTTGACGATTTTGAAGAAACATTTCCAAGTGACCGCTCTATAAATTGTGATCCTAACTCCGCTTTCTCAAAAAGGCGATGAGCCTCCACAAAAAATTGTAAGACAAATGCGGCAAAAAACATGAACTCATTGTTTTATGTACACAAAAAATGTTAGAAATAGAAGAACGCAAAACTACAGCAGGCGAAAAAATAAGTAAAGTGCTTAAGGAAACGAACCAATTAATTTAAAAAACAAGTAAAAGTGCTATATTCGGCTGTGCCGAATCTTAAATACTCTTCTCAGATGTAATTTTTTCCGTTTAAATATTTCGGCTAGGAAGCTAAATGTTTGGCTTTTCTTATTTCTAATACCTCTGAACGTCTTTCAAATATATTAAATATGCTTAATTTAAAAACAACAAGTAAAAACGTTATATTCGACCGGGTCGAATCTTAAATACCCTCCAAATATTTAGTAAGTGAACTTGAAATGTTTAACTTGGTGGGACAGAGTTCCTTTATATAATATCGTACGTCAACGCCCACTAAAGGGGGCGGGGTTCAAAAATATACAATATCATGTTTTCCACAGACGAACGTATGGGCATTGCTAGACCGTCTTAGACTTCATCACAATTCTCTTTGGAGGCTATAAAAACTGTATTTTGGCGGGGTCGCTCTGGCAAGGGCTGTGGAGGAAACATTTTACCTTTCTCATAAAACTCTAAAAATAAATGCTTGGGATAATTATATACAAAATTAAAATTTCTTTTTTTTGATAGGGTCACTTAGCGGGCAAAGGGGGAGGAGGGGGTAGGGCAGCAACTCTAAATATAAATGCTTGGGATGATTATATACAAAATTTAAAAAAAAAAATTTTTTTGGTAGGGTCATTTAGGGGGCAAAGGAAGAAGCGGGGGGGGATAGGGCTGAAATCGGCAGTCATAAAACTCTAAAGATAAATGCTTGGGATGATTATATACAAAATTTAAAAAAATTTTTTTTTTTTTTGGTAGGGTCATTTAGGGGGCAAAGGAAGAAGCGGGGGGGGGGGGGGCTAGGGCAGAAATCGGCAGTCATAAAACTCTAAAGATAAATGCTTGGGATGATTATATACAAAATTTAAAATAAAAATTTTTTTTTGGTAGGGTCATTTAGGGGGCAAAGGAAGAAGCTAGGGCAGAAATCGGCAGTCATAAAACTCTAAAGATAAATGCTTGGGATGATTATATATAAAATTTAAAAAAAAAATTTTTTTTGGTAGCGTCATTTAGGGGGCAAAGGAAGAGGGGGGGAGGGTAGGGCAGAAATCGGCAGTCATAAAACTCTAAAGATAAATACTTGGGATGATTATATACAAAATTAAAAAAAAAAAATTTTTTGGCGGGGTAATTTAGGGGGCGAAGGGGAAGGAGGGGCTAGGGCAGAGTAGTACCAGGTTTCATCTCAGCTTCGTCATTAAAGCTTAAAAGTGTTATTTTTAAGGAATGTAGGCTTAAGTAAAACAATTTGTTAAATTTTTATGCTATTTTTGCCTATAATAACGCCCACTGAAGTGGTCGGGGTCAAAAAATATTTTTATTTTATTTAATGGCTCCAAGTTTAAGGCGTTGGACCGTATTTGACATAAAAATATATCATTTGCTTAACAAAATAACCAAAAAACTTTAAAAATTATGTTGTTTTTTCTGGGTTAGTTTAGATCTTCTTAGGGGAACTTTTTCCCCTTTTGCCCGATTTAGACCATCTTCGAACCTAACCTGCTCTAAGCTTCAAAATATATTTATGCCAAATTTCAAGAGTCTAACTTTTTTCGTTTGGACTGAATCGTGATTTCCACAGACGGACGGACGGACGGACGGACATGCTCAGTTCGTCTTAGATTTCATCACTGATCAAGAATATATATACTTTATGGGGTCTGAGATGGATATTTCGATGCGTTACAAACGGAATGACAAAGTGAATATACCCTCCAAATTCTTTTTTGGAGGGTATAAAAAGTAAAAATCCGTTTCTTGTACCCCAAAAAGTTCTAATTGCCCAACCGTAGAATCGCCTTTTAGATTTTTTTTCATCCACAAAAAACCAAAATTAGGAACTTAAATGGTTAATTTTATGTACCAAAATATTTCGATTTTCTAATCCTGGAACCGATTAATTCTTAGCGAAGTATAAAATGTTTTTAATTCACCGAAAAAAAAATCAAAATTGGGAACTTTTATGTACCGAAAAATTTCGATTTTCCAACCCTGCCACCGAATTTTTAATACCAATTTAATTTTCCCTGAAGTATAAAATAGGTTTACTTCACTTAAAAAACAAAATTTGGAATTTATGTGGGTAATTTTATGTACCAAAATATTTAGATTTTTCAACCCTGGAACCGAATTTTTAATATATTAATACTAATTTAATTTTTCCTGAAATATGAAATGGGTTTAATTCACTAAAAACACTAAATTTGGAATTTATTGGGATGCTTTTCTGTACCAAAAATATATTTTCCAACTCTGGCAGCGAATTTGTATTTCCTTAGCAAAGCAATTCTTAGTGTAACATAGTTTTACTTGACAAAAAATTTAAATGTTTAAGCTTTTTGGTCACTTTCATGTACCATAAAGTATTTCATTTGTCCAATCCTACACTCGAAATTTTGAATTTTTAATACCAATTTTGATTTTTCTGAATTATAAAACAGTTTTAATTAGCAAAAACAACAACATCAATTGCCTTTTTGGTTACTTTTACATAAAAAAAATATTTCTATTTCCCAACCCTGGAAACGAAATTAAATTTTTTGTTTTGTTTTTTGTTTACCAATGCAACTCTTAATGAGGCATGAATAGTTTTACTTAATATTTGTAACCATTTTGGTCACTTTCATGTACTACAATGTATTACATGTACCAAAAAAACTTTAAACTTCCCAACCCTGGAAGTGACGTTTTAATTTTTTTACCAACGCAACTCTTCATGAAGTATAAAGTAGTGTCATTAAATGAAATTTATTTGTTGGTGGTTAAACAATGTCTATATGCATTTCATTGGTGCTTTACCAAATCGTCAGTAGACTTTAACCACAGTTTTGAAAAGTTTAAAACCTATTATCTTATACATATACTTCCGAAATGCATATAGACATTGTTTAACCACCAACAAATAAATTTCATTTATATATAATAGTATTGTGACAAAAATGTGTCAAATAAAAAATTTTCATGACAGTTTGATTTAGATTTTGTTTTTCATTTTGACTTATAAATACTGTAGAAAAATAAAATAGATTCATATCGAATATACTTTATTTGTTGGTTTAGTTTTGTATGAGTTTCAAGGCCTACTATTCTTATTCTGTTGTTATTTTTGAAAATAATTTGTAATTTACAAGTTGTGAATTCTCAGATGGTTTTCGGAAGTATATGCATAAGATAAGAGGTTTTTAACTTTTCAAAACTGTGGTTAAAGTCTGCTGACGGTTTGGTAAAGCACCAATGAAATGCATATAGACATTGCTTAACCAACAACAAATAAATGTCATTTATATATAATAGTATTGTGACAAAAATGTGTCAAATAAAAAAATTTAATAGTAGTGTTATTTAAGAAAAATTTACAATTTTGAACTATTTTGGTCACCTTCATGAACTATAAAATATTGCACTTGTCCAACCCTGGATTCGAAATTTTGATTTTTTTATAAAATCTTTGATACCAATTTTGTTCTTTCTAAAATATCAAATAGCTTTAGTTAGAAAAAAAAAACAACTTCAATTGCCTTTTTGGTTACATTCATGTATAAAAAAAATTTTAATTTCCCAACCCTGGAAGCGAAATTTTAATTTTTTAAAAATTTTTTGTCTATGCCAATCTTCATGAGGTATAAAGTAGTTTTGTTTAAGAAAAACTCTAATTTTGACACCATTTTGGTTATTACATGTACTACAAAATATTGCATGTACCAAAAAAACTTTCATTTTCCCAACCCTGGAAACGAAATATTTATTTTTTTGTTTTCCTTTTTATCAGTGCAACGCTTCTTGAGGTATAAACTAGTTTTATTTAAAAAAAATTTAAAATTTTTGACCATTTTGGTCACTTTCATGTATGTACTATATAATATTGCACTTGTCCAACACTGGCTTCGAAATTTTGATTTTTTTTTAATTTTTGATACCAATTTTGTTTTTCCTAAAATATAAGACAATTTTAGTTATCAAAAATAAACAACATCAGTTGCCTGTTTGATTACTTTCACGTATGAAAAAAACTCAATTTCCCACCCCTGGAAGCAAAATTTGAATTTAAAAAATTTGTTTTGGCCAATGCAAATCTTCATGACGTATAAAGAGGTTTTGTTAAAGAAAAACTTAAAATTGTTCACAATTTTAGTTACTACATGTACTACAAAATACGGAATGGGTCGAAAAAACAATTTTTAATTTCAGATCCCTGCAAAAAAAAATAATTTTTTTTAGTTTTTAATAGACCATTGAGGCTTCCCAAAGCACGAAATTGGTTTAGTTTAGAAACATTAAAAAAAAATTGATTTTCGGTATAAATTTTGCGTCGAGAAGTAGGTGTAAGCTTCCTAGCTCTGGAACCGTACTTCGGATCTTTCTGAATTTCAATACAACTCAATTTAAGTTGATTTCCAATCCAACGGTCCAAAAACGTAGTCTCTAGCTCTTCTGGGGGTTTGGGAAACCTGATTTCACGTACAGACAGACGGACAGGCGGACATCGCTCAATCGTAGTCGCTATTCATAAGGATCCAGAATATATATATTTTATGGGGTCCTATATTGATATCGAATAAATTAGACACGGAATGCCAAACCTTTTTATACCCTTTCACTTTTTTGTGGAGGGTATAAAAATAAAAATGTCCGCTTTGTCATTCCGTTTCTAATGCAGCGAAATATCCATCTGAGACCCCATAAAGTATATATATTCTTGATCAGTGATGAAATCTAAGACGATCTGAGCATGCCCGTCCGTCCGTCTGTGGAAATCACGATTCAGTCCAAACGAAAAGAGCTAGACTCTTGAAATTTGGTATAAATATTTCTTGAAGGATAGCACAGGTTAAGTTTGAAGATGGGCAAAATCGGGCAAGAGGGAAAAAAGTTCGCTTCTGAAGAACGAAACCAACCTCTGAAAAACAATATAATTTTTAAATTTTTTTTTTTGTAATTTTGTTAAGCAAATGATATATTTTTATATTAAAAAAGGTGCAACGCGTTAAACTTGGAGCCATAAAATAAACAAAAGTAATTTTTGGACCCTGCCCCTTTAGTGGGCGTTATTATATGCAAAAATGGTGTAAAAATTGAACAAATTGTTTTACTTAAGCCTACATTCCTTAAAAATAACATTTCTAAGCTTTAATGACGAAGCTGAGACGTAACCTGGTGCTGCTCTGCCCTATCCCCTTATCCTCCTTTGCCCCCTAATTGACGCTATAAAAAAAGAGAAAAAAAAATTTTGTATATAATTATCCTAAACATTTATTTTTAGAGTTTTATGATAAAGGTGAAATGTCTCGCCCACAGCCCTTGCCAGAGCGACCCCGCCAAAATACAGTTTTAATACCCTCCAAAGAGAATTGGACCGCATAAAGTATACACATTCTTGATCAGTGATGAAGTCTAAGACGGTCTAGCAATGCCCATATGTTCGTCTGTGGAAAACATGATATTGTCTATTTTTGAACCCCGCCAATTTAGTGGTACGATATTATATAAAGCAACTCTGTCCCACCAAGTTAAACATTTTAAATTTACTTACTAAATATTTGGGGGGTATTTAAGATTCGACACGGTCGAATATAACGTTTTTACTTGTTTTAATTGAAGTGTCCTTTATTGTACCTTTTTTGATTATTAATTTTTTTTCTTTAAACCCCAAAATTAAAAGTTTTATTTTCTCAACACAATAAAAGTTATAATCACCAATAAAATTATAATGATCAAATGGATTGTACAAAAACTGAGATCTGTTTTTCAAATGACTGTAACATTTTTATTTCAAGTTTTGGGCATATTTTATTGTTTAGAAAACATTAATATAATATATGCAATTGACTGTAAATAGTAAATACAATTTTTATTACATTTCTAGATGTCCTCGTTTTGCATTGAAAAATATGGTCACCGTAATGATGCTGAAATTATATCGTTCCCGATTTCTGGAGTGCTAATGTCTAAATATTTTAGCCTTCTAAATTTTCCTTTCAGCAAGCCTAAAACTCGTCCGATAATTGAGCCAAAGTTACTGTGTTTCATAATGTTGTTGTGTTGGTCTGAACTTTGATGACCATTATTACGGTAGGGAGTGAATACGTTGTTTAACAAAAGGTAGGTCGATTCGCCAATAATATGCAAATGTAGAGGCAGCAGTGGTTGCCTAAAAACTCTTGCATCGTATATTTGTCCAGGCGTTCCAATGATAATGTTAAGGAAATGCCTGTTGCAAGAAAACTTTCTGGTTTTGCCAAAACCCAATTTGTAAAAATTATTTTTTTAGTTAAGTCGGCTAGGTAATCATTTTTTCCGAGAAGTCTGTATCCAATTATTCGTACTAGCTACTACAAATCGTCGGTGTACTGCGGAATTATTGCGTCGTAATAGTTCTCATTTCGAACTTGTTTTGTGATACCCCTTCACCTGAATTGTTTGCGATCCCATTTCTACAGTGCTCTCATTACAATATTAACAAAATTTATTATAACATCTTCAGTCCAAAAAAAAAATTCGTTATAAATTCTGTTTCATCCATCCTTTTTTGTTATTTACTATTTTAAGTTTGGCTAATTTAAATACTTTATTACTATATTTCATTTCAACTTGTTACATTTAACAGCTGTTTTTTTTGATTCCTTCCATGAAGGTGTTTCTATCTGTTGACTTCAACGGTTGCTGAAGTTGCACAACACTTGATCTCAACTGTTACGTCTTATGAACGCGAGCAATAACTTACGAACGAGCGGTTTCTACTGAAAAGTCAATTAGTACATTATTTTGTTTTTCAATATTCCGACATAAATATCTTGAATTAGATCTTAAGTAGTAGCAAATTAATAAAATTTCAAGCAAATTAAATTTTCAAACCGTTAAACTTTGTGTAACTAATTTTCTATTTTTACGCCAATTAGTTAATTTATACCAAGAGCCTAAATAGGACTTTTAATTAGCACAATGTTTCCGAAAGATTAGCTACGAAGCATTGCTATGAATTTCTGTTTACAACATTACATAAACATTTTCAAGTTGGTAAAATAAACAGGGAAGATATATAACTAGTACTGTTACTTGATATTAATTAAATTTCTACACTTTTATTTTATTTTTTTCACATAGATTCCGTCAGTTACATACCTAACAAATTTCCGAAAAATTATATATAACATGAGACATTTTTATCACTAAAGGCAAATATTGTTTCCTCTAAATATTTACTTGCTTTCAAAGCTAAAATAAAGTGAATCAAAGTTCTTAACATGTGTTTTATTTATCTTAATTTTCAATACAGAAAAAAAACGAGCTGGCAATCAAATTTTATGTATTGTTTTCTGTTTAATCTGAGTTGCAAAATATTAAACGAAATAATTAATATTAATCTCAAAGAAAGATCGATCAATACATGGCATTAACAGATGTAAACTATGTCGGACACATCGCTAAGGAGGCTGTTTTTAAAGCTGCGTATTCAAAATATAATACTTTAAACCTGTCTTTCAAGCATTGCCTCTCTGTAGAGTCAGTTTCAGAGTTTTTTTACTCCAATCGTGGTCATTCCTACACAAAATAGGACCAGTGTTCAAATACTCTGGAGCCTATTCGCCGCAATAACGACACATATGCTAGTTTTGTGACTTTTCTTCAGCTGGATATTAAACGTAAGTAGAACAAGATCTTTGCGCGAAATTCCTTACATAATGGACTACGAATTTATAAACTTTGATCTTCTGTAACACTTTCAGCTGCGATATATGTATATCAGATACGGGCGTTTCATAGCACAATTGTGCAGAGATCATTCACACGTATTCTTACTCTCTTTAATTTAGTCGTCGATGAGACAGCGACGAATGAATATCAGGCGGATGCTTACAACCATACCTAAATACGGGCGGAAAGCGGAACGTTTTTTTCCGCTGAGCGTTAACGCTGAAATGCCATACCTAAACAAAAGCGGCAGCGTTATGTAAAAAAACAATAAAAACAGGGTTATCAAACAAACAAATTAAACAACCCTGATTATTTTAACAGCTGGACGGACGACACTTGTGTTTTTGTTATTGAAATTTTGTACGAATTACAAACGTGCATACATATGTATGTATATAATCATATTGTAAATATTTTCTTACCACCATTTTCTAATACGAAGTGCACAAATTTTTTCTTTTATTATATATTTCACTTTTGTAAATCTTTGCTCTTTTTCTCTGGTTACAATTCTCTTCTTTTGCAACCAACTTCATTAGAAAACGCTCTGTCAAAATCGGATTTTCCAATAGCAAAGCGTTGCCGCCGCGTTATTTCGGTATGCTCCATACAAAATGTATGGACATGAGAACTTTTGACAGTTAAAAAACGCTTGCCGCCCGTATTTAGGTATGGCAGTTACGAATTTTTTTAAATTTTTTTCCAGAATATTTGTCCAGCAGTCATGATGATATGCGAAAAATATTTTGTCATAAAAAATGTTTTCGATAACATACAATGCCTTTTATACAATTTTTCTCCAATAACGGACTACAGTACAATACGCATATAAGAAAGTCTAAAAATGCACCGATTTTCTTTCTTATATGCGAGCTTTCTTATAAAGAAAACACGCATATAAGAAAAATTCTTCCTTATATCTGTGACACGCATACAAGAAACATATTTTCTTATATACATCAGTAACATCAGTCAATAGAAATATATAATTGAAATAAAACTGTTTAATAATACATACTACACATCATTTTGTACTAAATTTCGTTTATTTGTCGTACAAATATAAATATGTAAGTACACAACTAAAGATAGAAACATAACAAAAACAAAACAGGTGATTGCACTTCACTTAAAACCACATTTGATAATTGTAAATTATACACAAAAAAAAATTTATTTTAACCGAGGTTAAAAAAATATTAAACTGTGAGAATATATACTACTTTCTTATACACGTACCATTTTCTATGGAATGAGTATAATTTTTCTTCAGAATTTGTTTCTTATAGAAAAGTTTTTCTTATAAGCGAGATTCTTATATAAGGATTATTTAGCACGGATATATATACAAATGTGCATGGTGTCTGAAGATGTCTTTCTTATAACCGAGTTTTTCTTATAAACGGGTTTCTTATATGCGTATTGTACTGTATACTAATTCTCCTAATTTAGTCATACACCTACCCTTATTAATTAGTCTGTGTAAAATCCTATCAAAAATATTTTGAATATGTTTCCCATATGAAAATGATCTTCCATGCCAACATATATCAAAGCTTATTAAGTTTGATACATTCAACCGCGTATTTTTTTTTTTGCGAATATTCAGTGTTATGCTCCAGCAAAAAACCATTTTTTTTTATTTCATTTGACTGTTTACTTAGAAAAAGTTATATATTTAATTACAAATTTTACGTAATCAACGTTGACGGTGCCCACCACTGATGAATGTATATACATATATATATATATATATATATATATATATATATATATATATATATATATATATATATATATATATATATATAAAGGGTGTTTTTATAAGAGCTTGCTGATTTGAAATTTATATAAAACACATGCCAAATTATGAAATGGCCAAAAAAAAAATTTTTAATTGGTAGATAATTTCTTGTCATTTAACATTTAAATATAATTTCGAGCATATGGCCACCACGACTATATTGCACAAAGGTCATTCTGGAGGTCCAATTATCGACCACCTTTTCAAGTATTTCAGCAATGACACGTTGAATACTGGTTTCCAAAGCGTCAATCGTTGCTGGTTTACCCACGTAAACCAATGATTTCAGGTATCCCAACAAAAAATAATCGTGTGGCGTCAAATCACACGAACGCGGAGGCCAATTCAACCGGTCCATTTCTCGAAATAATGTTGTCGTTGAAATGTTCTTTCAATAAGTCCATTGTTTCGCCCGCAGTATGACAAGTGGCACCATCCTGTTGAAACCACATTTCGTTTACATCCATATCTTAAAGTTTTGGCACCAAAAATTCTTTGATCATATTCTGTATCGATTTCCAATCACGGTAACGCGTCGTCCTTCCCCATTTTTAAAGAAATAAGGACCGATGATTCCATCAGCCCATAGACCGCACCAAACAGTACATTTATCGGGATGCATTGGTAATTGTTGAACGGCGTGTGGATTATCTTTGCTCCAAATACGGCAATTTTGCTTGTTGACATATCCATTCAACCAAAAATGCGCATCATCACTGAAGAGAATTTTGCGGTAAAAAAGCGGATAAACATTTTTAATTGAACACTGTTTTTGACAATAAATTTCCACGATTTGGAAGCGTTGTTCTGGAGTTAACCTGTTCATGATGATTTGCAAAACAATACTGAGTAGAGACGTCACTTTAAACTGTCAAAACAGCTGTCAGACAACAGAGTGATTCGTATAAAAAAAACTTCATAAAAAACCCCCCTTATATATATATATATATATATATATATATATATTTTTTTTTTTTTTTTTTTTTTAAATTAAGTCTATAGTTTAAAAACGATACAGACCATAGTAATATATCTATATATATATATATATATATATATATATTTAAAACGATTGTCTATGATGCTGCATTTAAATACAAAATAATATTAGCATAAAATCAATAAATATAAAAACTTCATTACAGTTTTGGTACATTTAACGAACTGCACCACACCAATACCCCATGAAATACTCCATAAATACAGTTCCAAGCATTGAATTGATGCCATTAGGGTTTACATCCCAGGTGAGGCCAACAGCTCTTTTGCATGTATAAACACTCATTATTGGCTAGATTGACCAACCCAGTCTTGACTGAATTGACACTAAGGCCACATCAAACACTCCACTTATTAAGGGACGGATTCCATGCTCTGTAGTATAGTATCCAAGTGACCGCTTAATGGAAAGTCATCAGCCTATGCAGCGGTCTTAACCATTCTATGCTCCAGACTTAGTAACAGTGAAATAATGATCACATTATACAGGAGTGATGACAAAATAACCCTGTGGAGTGCTCCGATAGACTGCCCTGTATTCAAGTTTCTCACAAACCGGCAGATATCATTGTCAACCTCCGCCGCCAACAATTCTTTAATGATTAAATTAGGGATGATATAGTTCAAAGCGCCCTCTATGTAGAAAGGCCACCATAGTAAATTCCTAGGCTTCATGGAATTTCCCTTTGTGAACCATCGAAAAATGGAGTGCACTCTACACTTGCTTTAGTATTCGCAAATTAATACCTTTACTCTTTCTAGTGGCTTGAGCAAAAAAGGTAACAAATATTTTGATTCTGTGCGGGTGCCAAATTTATTTTCTTATAAATTGATTTTTAAGTTGCGTCTTGTCATTGAAAGCAGTTTTCGTTGATGTTATCTGGCTAATTTATGGAAAAAAATTCAATCAGTAGGACTCGATATTGATCGCCATTTGCCGTAATGTCAAGTCCTAGCACTTTTCGAAAAAAAAAAAAAATAAGACGGTTCTATGCTGACAGCGTGTAAACGCTAATTTCTTGCCTTGTTAATGGTTTTGAATAGAAGAGAATAAAAATACTTTTAAAAAGAAGTGCACGAACATTTTAATCTTGGGTGGATTATGTTGGCCGTATAATGGACAAAGTGCTCTATGAACTTTGCAAACAGATTTTTTCTAAGTAAATTTCCCCAATTTGAAAGCATTCTTCCGCCATGATGACTTTTTAAACCTTACTGAAAATATATAAAACACAGATTGACATTGTCAGCTGTCGAGTCATAGTTACGATACCAATAACTCTCATAAGGCATAAAAAATCACATAAACATAGGGTATAAGAAAAACAGCTTCCAATATTATTAAAAAACATTAAAACAAATGCAAACCAAGATTAATTTTTCAAAATATTTTGATTAATATTTTCCACAATCAAATGAATAATGACAATGTAGTAATGTAAAAAATATCTATAAATATGCTTTAAATCATCTAAGCCTACTAGTATTAATACACAAGTTGTTATTTTAAAGTATCTACACATCGCTCCTTTATTGCAACATGGTCATATCTCAAAAGCGATCAAACTGAGAAAAATGAGATTGAAGTTCTTAAAATATACGCTTTCAGATATGACTGCACAAAATATATTTTGCTATAACTTCGGTGCAGCTTGGGATATAATGCAAAATTTTCTTTTACTTTTGGAGATGATATTAAATAGAATTTTCCTTTAAATAAATAAAATAATTTATTTTTCGAGATATGACTATGTTGCATGAAAGGAGCGGCAGATCTGATCACCAAATATATATTCAAAGAAAATAATTAGTCAGAGAATGTTTGTACGGGCTTTAACTGCTAGAAAACATCACAATGCTATTGAAATTTTTGTTCAACTTTCTTCAAATAGTTTTTGTGCGTTGCATCCAACGATTAAGTCTAAAAAATTATACGATTAATAGATGAAACTAACGAATGAAAACATAATCTAAAAAAACAAATTTATTAACAAAAAATATCTAATTCAATTTATTAAAACAAAAACTGTTTATAAAATTAAAAAATATGGAAAACAGTGAAACCTGAAGGTCATTCCTGCAAGTTCCCGCTAATTTTAACCACATCATAATTTGGACTAATGATGCGGAATTTTTTTTTTAATTATTTATTCGAATTATTTTCGTTCACGGTATCTTACGAACGCTGAAGAGCTGATTAGTTTGTGAATTCGATCGATAGAGCTCTTTTCAAACGTTCAAAAAACCACATTTGAGAAAAAAAATTTTAGTTTTTTTGAGCTCAAAAGCTCAAAATTTGGTGAAAACTCGATTTTTTTTTCAAAATGGGCTAAAACCACTCATTTCCCTATTTTTTTTTAACATATTAAATTTTCTTAGGAAGTTAAATGACTCTCAATAAATGCAACGTAACTAGTTTTTGTATAGTCACACGACTCTTTCGCATTGCATTTCTTATGTAGAACGGCATTTTTGTTTTAGCAAAGAGATCATATTTATGCAAATAGGAATAGTTTTAATCGTCGGTGTATTCGCAAAAAACATGTTACTTCTATATACTTGACACACCATTTTTTTGTTCTGTTTTACTGCTAATACATGTGAGTACCTTTTTCAGATGATCTGAAGAATTAAATTAAATTAAATCTTGATAATTTTGATATTCTAGAATTTCCAGTGATGTCGTAACTAAATTTTGTCTGTTTCGTTTGGAAAAGTTTAATAAAGCCCCCATACACGACATGTTTTTTAAATCTGACATGTCAACTTTTCCACTGCAAAACTCATACATGTCGTGTGTTACATTTCAAACATTGCTTCTGTGAAAGTCAGACAAAAAGTCATCTGACAAAATTTCAATTGGAGCGTGTTCTATTTTCTTCTGACAAACCTTCTGACATCAGCTGTTTTTATTACGAAAAATACATTGTAAGAATTCTATGCCGTGACGAAACAAACAGCGGCGGGCCACGGCTAATGAAAGCATTAGCCGGCCAAACTTGATATTTTACAATACCGCTGTATGCATGTTCTTATAGCCATTTAATAGAAATTATGCACATAAATGCATAAATAAAACTTTAGTGTTATATACTGACTTAGTATCTTCAAATTAAAAAAAAATGTTATGAAATTTTTATTTGACATATTGTTGTCACAATTCTATTTTAAATGCAATATATTTGTTTTCAAAACTGTGGTTAAAGTCTACTGATGATTTGGTAAAGCACCAATGAAATGCATATAGACATTGCTTGACCACCAACAAATAAATTTCATTTAAAAGAAAAAATCTTAAAAATTGTTGAATTCCTTTACGGCGCAAACAAACATGTTTGTGGCGGCAGGATGCCATTTGAAACCTACGACCTACTTTGCTGTCTGCATAGAATATGCAAAATGCGTAGACCAATATTATAATTATGGCACTCGTGAACGGAATTGTTTTCGATTGAAGTACCTATAATATCGATTGCTCATAATTTTCTAATTCTGTCATTCGATACTAAAGAAATCGAAATGTTTCTTTAGTGTTGCACAATAATTGTATTTAAATACGTTTTATAACACTAAAAAATACTCAAAAAGGTAAACAAACAAAATTATTTGAACACAGATATAAAGTTAAAAAAGTTTTAAAATAAGTGTTTAGGAAAGATTATTGTTACAATGAATCCCGAATTCTTTTTTATTCACCATTCTCCGAATCCTACGATAATGAAAATTTCAATATCATTCGGAAAAGGATAGGAGAAACTACTAATCCCTTAAATTTAGCAAATAATGAGTAAGTATAAACCTACAGACACATAATGTACGTACATATGTACATATATTATATATAAATACGTATGTTTATTTTCCCAAAAGGTTTAAAAAGCGTTACTTTAACTTGTTTATGTTTGAGCTTCAAAACTGGACACAATGTTTTGTTTGTTTTTAATTTACTAAACTTTTCTTTTTTGTTAAATTTTTGGTAAGAAATTTCAAATCGAATGACTTTTTACTAACGAGCAAAAACTCGAACGGTTGCATTCGAATGCCTTCTCGATTTCGAGTGCCATAATTAGGAATTTCGATACATGTTACTCGATTACGAGTAATAGAATCCCAAAAGTTAAACATATCGAAACTCGCTCGTATACGTATGCCAGAATAAGCCCCCTTCTTTTGAAAAGACCAGAAACTATGTCAGAAGCAATTAGCAATTAACCTTCTGTAAAAATTTTTTTTTGACAGACATGCCCAATTACATATGAGTTGAAAAGTTGACAAGTCAGATGTAAGAAACGTGTCGTGTATGGTGGGCTTAACAAGTGTTGCAATGTATGTAGTTGCAGTTGCTGTCCCCAGTTAAAACATAGTGTGCCGCAAATATATAGATTTCACTAAAAGGTTTGAAGACTTTATTTGAATTTTGAGTTGAAAAAGTCAAAAGAGACTACAAGGCTCTGAATGGCAAAGAAGCATTTAAAAGTCTCATGAATGGTCATTCTTTATTGGATCTGCTTTTTACTCAAAACGAAAAAAGAGACAAAAGAGGTGCTGCTGCTTGGAAGTATTTTTCTTTAAAATGAGCTCTCGTTTCATTTTAACTGATTCACACTTTTCATTGAAGTTTTACACGTTTCCTCTTGTTTTGTTTACTCCATTTTAACTAGGAAACTGCTCAAATACATTTAGCAATTAGCGTTTTTTTCAATTACTGTAGATATTTAAAATGTTTTCCAAAACATGATATACAAATTATAAATATTTGGGATATTCATACTTCGTGCTATTTAGTCATATTGTCATAATATTTTAGACCAGTTTAAAAAAATTGTTGTTGTGCTGCATAAAATAGCTTTAGAGATCTGAGTCGGAAGATTTTAGGCGAGACGGCGATAGTATATGTTTGCCGCCGTTACTTTTATATGATTCACGATTAAAAAACTGCTAAAAAATTACCTATATGTCTGTACATTAAATCACATTTTTATAAGATTAAAATATTAAAAGAGAACTAAATCTCAAAAACTAAATACATACATGTGAAAAATTTTTCTCGTTTAACTTAGGTAGCTGGCAGCAACTGAACGTTTTTATGTATGTCGCCGCAAAATAAAATTTATTCAGTTCATATCAAGGCAACAACTGTTTTAGTTTATACATACAAATTCATTGAGATATTCTTCTGCACCAGAAGCCACATTTAATAATCTTAAATAGAAAAGGAGTTTTTAGACTTTTTGACATTTTCAAACCACTTTATTACAATTATCTTAATTATCTTTTGCTTTGATGACATCTAATTACAAATGCGTTGTTTTCTTATCAGCTGATCGATGTTTGAAATAGCACACTATGTTATGACGGGTTGCTCACACTAGTCATATACTTCGTGCTATTATTTTATGACTTTATGACTACAGTGTGAATCCCCCAATTATATTTATTTATTTAGACTATCTTCTCCTATAATGATATTAGAATTCGCAATCCTGGCTTTGCCTTTGTGTATCTAATGTTTAAACTGCACAATACATCCATTGTTTTAGTAAATCATTTATTATGCGCAATGAAAGAAACTTTCGTTTATATTTAAAAATATTTTTAGATAAAAATTATATATTTTAAGCGATTTAAATTGTTTTATTTGAAAAAAAATCTAAATCAAAAGAGCATGAAATAATTGTTTGTTCTTCTTAACGTAATTGTTAAAATACTTCCTTAAATTTTAATTGAGAACGGAAATTCGAGTCCATGTTAAAATTGACAAGCTTGCGAGACTTGTATCATGAATCAATGTATTCAGATTTAATATATACATTTTTTGTATATCCTACACTTTCATAAAACGAACAAATCAAAATATGATCTATAGTATACCAATTTGACTACTGATTTTTTATTGGCAGGAAACTAAAAGATTGTGTTAATTTTTTTAGCATATATTTTAATATTTAAATTTAGCATCTTATTGAAACAAGTATAAATTTAAATATGCTATTTTATATGACGTTTTAAAGAACGTTTATTTTCCTCTTAGTTGTTATTACATCAATGTCCATTTAAGTAGTCCCTTTTGTCATATAAAATTGCCATAAATTCCTCTAAACAAATTTTTGTAAAGTTTGTATTGTAGTTTAAAGGCATGCAAACATAGATTGTACCATTTATTGTTGCTGCTCTTAAAACTCTGTTTTAATGTTGGTAGTCTGCTATAACCTCTGATCTCTCATAACTAAATTATTATGAGCATTTGCTGCATATGACACTTCAATTCCCATGCATGTCGTATAAAAAAACTTTGCTAGCAGGAAAATAAAAAAATTGTGTTTTTCCTTCTGCTGCAACAAAACAAAGTTATTTGGAAGCATTCTTCCATACTCTTATATGCCTTTACATAACATCAACAGACCAAAAATTTCATATACATCAGAAGAAGGATAAGTTTTAGTGTGAGATACACTTGCAAACATTTAAAAACTTATTTTGACATACAACCGTTCAGCATGAAAATAAATGTACGAACACAGATGACATGGTCATGCTGATGCATAAATTTACAAATGCATACAGTGGCTGGTAATACTGGTAGTTGTATATAAAATTACCCTTTTACGTTGAATGGGGCTTAGTATGTACACATATTGGCATACGAAAATCATACAAATGGATCGTTAGTCCAATTGTTTTTTACAACTAAAATTTTGTGCACCTTTTATACTGTAAAACATCTGAATGGCATTCATCGAAAAATAAATTTCAAAATAAATAATAGACAATTCATATTATAAAAATTTCCATTAATGACTTCGAGGATTTCATACTTTGAAAGAAGATAGCTCCTGCACTGTGGTTCACTACTTGGACTTATACAAAGTTGTCACAAACGCAAAATATTGATATACGAGTTCACTTTCTAACCTATTAATTAGGACATAAAATTACTTTGTCATTGGCGACTTGAAGAACCCATAAAGTGTTATTAAAACTGATATTTTGGCTCAACTTTTCTTAGAAATTTAACACATTTTAGTCATTTCCGATACCCACACCCCATTGCGTTAGCTCAAAAGTTGAGTTTCTAAAATCGGCAGGCCTCTTATGATATGGTGTTGTAATCGGGACAGTAAGTCTAAAAATACAGGTATTCTTAAAGTATGTCAAACATTTATATTACATTTTACATGGATTTGAGCAAAAGAGGCGTACAACTCAGAACAGTTCCTTAATGAGTGCTTTTACAAATCCAGGCTTTCACGCCTGTAATTCAAATTTTGATGGGGAATATTTACTTTAAACATTTTTTATGCAATATGATTTAATTTCTGAAAAAAGCATATCCATGTAGCAAAAAATTATTTCAAACATACATTATGTACAGAATTTTTAAAAGTAAGAACAGAAATCTTTCGTGGGAACTTTTACTTTTCGTTCAAGAATCTATATTGTATATGCTGTTCCAATGATCGTTTACCTTAATACATATTGATTTATTACATTTTTGTTACGGTTAGCAACCAATTGGGTAACCAGCAAAAAGAATCGTAAATATCACATATTTGTATACGTGGTAACATTACTTCAAGATAATAATGATGACGAGAAGTTAATTAATAACAACTACTAAATCTATTAATTCAGTATTGCTTATAGCCGACCAAAATTAAACAGTTTTCAATCAACATCATACATTTGGTTTCCTATTACAAATATAACAAATAATGTAGTAAAGCAAGTTCGAAATAAATAAATAAAATAAAGCTATGACTAGAGCTAAATATAAATAAAAAAATTGTCATATATGTACATACATTTACATATAAGAACAAAACAAAAATATGACATACAAAAATATTCAAACGACGTTGCGGGGATTTAATGGTGGGGTTCTACATTGGTTCTCGTAAAGAATACCCTCAGGAAGACTTGTGTAAATAGGAACTGTTTTCGCATTCAACAAAGCCACCTGATAAACGGTAAAAAAGAAATACACATGAGTACCGATGTTGAATGATCCATTGACTCTTGTATTACTCATTATGCCTCATGAACATAATAGCTAAATTTATTATGGTTCGAAATAAATATTTAAAAGTTCAATCAATTAATGTGTATATCTGGACGTTAACCATAAATAAATAATTAAGTCAACATCAGACTTTGTAAACTGTACAACACAACAGATTTGCTTTAAAAGTAACGGAAACTCCGACAATTTTATATATATATATATGTATATATATATATATATATATATATATATATATATATATATATATATATATAAAGAAATGATCGAAAACACTTCAAGAGAAATAAATAAAATGTAGATTATATTTTTGGCCAAAGCAAGTGGTATGTCTATACACATTTTGAATTATCAAAGTATAATAAAAGGCTGTCTTGTCTTTCTATATTCTCGATCCCAGACAACAGATCTTGAAGACGTTAAAGGCGGGTTAGATTACCGCTCTTTAAGCAAATCAGACCTTCACCAAGTTTTACTAAAGACTGATTTGTCATTTTCTGACATTGATAACTTTCAAGTTCAAAATGCAATAAATTTTGAAAACCACAAAGAAAGGAAAATAAGCTCTGATATGAATGGAATATTTAATGAGTTGCTATTTTATGTACATATATTTTGTATCTTACATTTTATTACTAACATCTACATATTTATATCAGGGTAGCATATTAGGTCCATTGCTATTTCTAAATTTTATAAATGACATTCACTCATTATTATATGCGGATGATCTAAATATTTATGAAGAAGTAATACAGAGTTATATAGTTGTTTAATACAGAGTGGTATATTTTTCTCGTGAGGTTAATAATTTGTCTTTAAATATAGACAAATATTTTGAAGACAAATTCTTAAACATGTAATAAGTAATTGTACTAATAATTTTCGACATAGTAATTGCATCTGTATTTTTGGAATAATAATATGCATTTTTGCAATTAACAAAGCGCAGGCAACGCTTTTAATCTCAGTACCCGATGTCTCTGGAAAAACACATAGAAAATATTTGGGATATTAATCATCTCGAGATAGAGAATTTCCTACTAAACAAAAAGGAGTTGAATTACAAATTAATATAAGAAGTTTTAATCTTCCTCCTTACTATTACCACCTTTTAAAGTGGAAAAATTGAAATGTCGTAGCAGCCCCAGAATCAGTACCGATCCGTTCGTCTAATATGACGAAATAAAGAAATATTGTAAAAATTTCATACTCAAAAGAGCTTGAAACTTATTTAAGTTTTCTGTATTTTCTATAAATGAATTAGGCTGACGTCTTTTTTGTGGTAATCATTTCTTTAGCAGTCCTAATTGGCTGAAAAGTAATTTTGTTGTAGATGCTCTTTGTTTTTAATACAAGGATATTTCTTAATAGAACAACCAGTATTAGATTAAGCTGTTCCGCATTTAAAATATGTGTCTCCTTTTATCAAACGTTTAAGAGTAATACCGAAAATGAAAATAATACCGAAAATGAAAGTTTTCGCATTACTACAAAAACATGCAAGATAATAGAATAATCTAACATAACACATTGAAAATTTTGATTTTTGTAGTCAATAAGAAACCTGTGAATCATAGAATTGAAATTTCATTACCGAACTTATTAACGATCTGTTGCACGTACCCATTCGATGCACAATGCTACATCAGGAAAATATTACTTAGTTTGCGTAGAGAAAATTCCGCTATGCAAGAGATTGTTTGCTAGACTTTTTGGTTAAAATTATTTTTAAAGCTGCTACCAACTGCTCTGGTAACTAGCAGCTTTCAAATGATCCGTTATAATAACCTGTTAGGTGCTACATTATATAACAAATGAACAGAGGTCTAGTTACCAATTAGTTGATTAAGCGAAGTTTCTTCACATCTTAAGTAAACAGCAAAATTCAAATTCGAAAGATCAAAAATAAAGTAAAGAGAAACTAAATTATAATTCGGTTCAAAGATAATATTAGTGATAATAACGTACGAGTACCTATACAAATTTAACAAAAATGAAGGGCAACAAACTCTCTTGTATCAATATCTTCAGGTAAAACATTTCTGAAGTCCGAAAATGTGGTTTATTTTGATTATTTTCGTCGAAAATCGACACAAATTTCATGTAGGAACCAAATATGTTGATTAATTAAAAGCACAATTTTAATTTTGATCGTTTCAATACAAAGATTAGGATCTATTTTTATTTGGGCATCAAATGATGGAAGATAACCTTCTAAAATTAGTATATTTCGAACATTTCTTATCGAATAATTTTGAATCGCGTCAGCTAAGAAAACCCTTAAAATCCGTGTAATTAATAAGTTTTTGTTTCTTCACCCATCCAAGTTAGGAGTTTATATGTTATCTATAAAATTAAAATTAATAATGAAATATTTATAACTTATTAATAAAAGAAAGTACCGTTTTTTAAATAAAAAAATACAATTTAAAAAAATCATTTTTTTTGCCTGCAATGAATCTCATCGGTTGCGCTACATTCTACTTTCCTCATGCAAGATGAGTCGAAAAAGCTATTGATCACACAGTCACTATCAGCCTATCATTAATAGACACATTCTTACTAAGCATACCTTTAGTGACTGAAAATTTGTCAAATCGTTCGCATAGAAACGTTTCCTCTGTGAGTTATGTACAACTGCAAACAGCAAATGGATGTCTCGCAAACACATAACCAGAGCGTTGCTAATATCTGGTGTTTTTTTGCGACATGACTACTATCGATGTCGATGATCATGGCTTGTCAAACTTTATTGACATTTTTGCTTAGTAAGTGATCATGAATACTTTAACGTCAGAACAGTATTTCTAGATTGTAAAAATTTACTTAAAAAAGGAAATAAATCAGTTCGCGAAATTCATAGAGACCTTCGCTCATTTTTACAGTCAACATAATGGGCCTAGTAAGCAATTCGTGTAGTTTTTAATCATTTGCGCACGAGTTATACTTTTCTTGATTCAAAGTCATGAATATTTCTGATGAGGATGCCGAAATATCAATTCGATGTAGTTCTAAACTGGTTGGCATTTGAAGTAAGCATATTGTTAGCTTACATACATATAAAATAAAGTTCATACAAAAATTAAAGCGTCACTTTTGTGCTAGTTGGGCTCATTTGAAACAGAATTGCCATAATACAATTGAAAAAAGAATAAAAAAGTTGCATATTAAGAGCGAAGGTAATCAACAAATCATCAAATCAACAAGTCACTATTACTTATATTTGAATTTACTGTTTGGTAGATGCTGACTGCGTCATCGGTCTTTATTTCTTTTAGAATAAGGAAGCAACTGCCATTACAATGTATGGCGTGGGCCATATGTACATAAATGTCGTTTCGAAAAATCAATTTGATGACAAGCTCATTTTTAGGTGTGGTCCTGTTCACTTCCCCCTCACTCATGAGATTTCGATTGCTTTTATGGGTCTGCGTTAAGTTATTTGGTTATACTGAGATGCTGGTTATTGATTAAGTAATTGGAAACCAATATTAAAGCGTTGTCTTTACTGCTTGGGACAATTTAATGTCGAAATCGACCGATGTACTAGGTCTTATGACGAGGCGCATTTTCATATTCGCGGTTTCGATATTAAACGAATTTGAAGCAAGTGGTAATCAATGTCAACCATTTTGGCGACGTCAGTTGGGCCTGTATCAACAGCCTTAAAGTGTTGTCCGATCCATTCAAGAGATTAAACTCAAAACCGTTAAAAAAAGCAGGAGACAAGACAAGGTCCTGGTAGTCAAGCAGCGGCAATGACATATATACATTTTTCTTTCTCTAATAATTGAACATCTGTTGTTTGAGAACCTCGGAAAAATATAACAGCATCTAAACGTCACATAATTAATTGAAATTGCTACCATAGTTTCTTAGCAAAAGTAATATAAATAACATATCTAACAACCTGCGTTGCCTTCATTTAATTAGTTCTTATTGTAAACTTTAAACCAAAAAACTTGTTTCTTTATAAATCTACATATCTGCTGAAAATTTCAAACGTATGTAAATCAAATGATGGAAAACGAGACTTTATTATAACCCTAACAGGAAAAACAAAATTCATAAAGAAACGTAATTTTATTTTATCTCATTTTTTTAACTCTTTAAGGAAATATCAAAATAGTACTATCTATCTATGGCAAATCACGTTGGATCCTTTCAAATTGGATTTTCTGCTATATTATTATCCCTAGATGTACACACTTTGTTTATAAATTACACTCCATATATACACACTTCCTCCATTCTATGCGAATATTTATTCTTTTTATATCTTAGTTTATTTCTTATTTTATTTCAATGCTTGTTTTACATTCATTTACATATTATTTCCAATGGCATTTCTGTTTGAATTCCTAAGTTATATTGCATATATTTTTGGTATTTTCTAATTTAGTTTTTAAAAATATTTGTTATAAACAAGATATTTAAAGGAAATACAATATTTGAATAAACAATAATAATGTCTGGCTGTATAATAAATTTGTAAACTAAATTACAAATATATACAAATCAATTTTACAAATTGAATTAGAATTACTAAAATATTTTGAAATTTAAAGATGCGTTCTGGAGAATCCTAATCCACTGCAAATATATGCGGTATTCGTTGGGGTTCGGTATGTCTATATGTTTGCTCTTCATGGGTAAATCACAAGTAGACTTCCGAAGTATGTCTTCCATATAATATAATTAATGAAATTGATGAATATGTAACGGGCTTCTTTCTGTTAAATGAGTTCAAGCAATTTAACCGTTTTAATAATGATGTAGGTAGAATTTTAGATCTAATATTTGTTAGTGACTCTATTAAAGCATCTTGCAATTTGGCTGCAAATCCGGTCTCTGTAAATACAGTACATCATCAAGCAATTGATTTTAAGTTTAAATTTTTTTCCTATGTTCCTGAGCCTTCCGATACTACCAGCAGATATAATTTTCATAAAGCTGATTTTTATAGTTTAAACGAATACTTTAAAGAAGTCGATTGGTCTATGCTATCATGTCTGGATAATCCAGATAGCATTTACAAATTTATTTGCAACAACTTTGATGCTGCAATAAATTCTTATGTGCCGAAATCCATACTAAGGTGTAATAATAAGCCCCCCTGGTTTAACTCAAGACTTTGCCATATGAGAAATTTAAAAAATAAAGCTTATAAAAGATATATTAATTCTCCGAATGATACCTATCGACAACGATTCATTTTGGCTCGTAACGAATATAACTTTTTCAGAAATTTTCTCTATAAACAATACATTTTCAATATCGAGAACAAAATAAAAACAAATTCCGCAGCATTTTGGCATTATTTAAATAATAAAAGAGGCAATAATAATATACCTAAACGTATGTATTATGGCTCTTCATCGGCCGATAATACATTGGATACTTGTAATCTTTTCTCACAATTCTTTCAAAGCACTTTCATTAAACCTTCGATACAAAGCTATGACTATCAACCGTATCCAAACAATCGAACTCATGAAATAAATTTTGACATAACCGTGGAGAACGTAAGTGTAGCTATTAAAGCATTGAATACAGAAACTAACTGCTCAGTGGGGGGCTATCCAGCCATATTTTTCAAAGAGTGTTCGCAAAATATTGCTTTTGCTATTACTAAACTGTTTAACACATGTCTTATGAAAGGCAAATTTTTGGATGAATGGAAACTTTGTTCGGTAGTGCCGATTTTTAAATCCGGGGACCGTAGTCTGATCACGAATTATAGGCCAATAGTGAAACAAAGTACTTTTGCTAAGCTCTTTGACGCAATTATTAAAAATAAACTTTTTAAATGTGTTGAAAACTTTATTTCTCCATTTCAACATGGATTTATGCCTGGTAGGTCAACTGCAACTAATTTGTTACTGTTAACCCATAACATTATTAACGCCATGGAACAGAAGTCTCAATGTGATGTCATTTATACTGACTTTGCCAAAGCATTTGATACCGTGAGCCATACACTTCTGTTGAAGAAACTGTGTATGTTAGGTCTGTCCAACAATCTTATAATGTTTTTCAAAAGCTTTCTATTAAATAGGTCTTTGAGCGTTAATATTGGGAAGATTTCCTCTTCATTACTAATAAATGCGTATTCTGGCATTCCGCAGGGCACACACATTGGCCCGTTACTTTTTGTAATTTTTATTAATGATTTACCGCTCTGTTTCAAATTTTCTAAATGTCTGTTATTTGCTGACGACTTGAAACTATTTAGAAGAATATCGGTAATGGATGATTGTGAAAAACTGCAGTCAGATCTGACTAGGCTTTCCAATTGGTGTTTGGCTAATGGTATTATAATTAATATTTCAAAATGTTGTATGGTATCATATTCACGTAACATAACACCAGTGAATTATATTTACAGTATTAACGGTACTCCACTGAAACGTGAGTCTCAAGTTAAAGATTTGGGTGTTATTTTCGACAATAAGTTAAACTTTTCGTACCACATTGACTATATTATCTGTAAAGCTTATTGCATGGTTGGTTTTATAAGGAGAAACTCAAAGGACTTTAAGGATGCGTACACCCTTAAATCTCTATATGTAACATTAGTACGCAGTAATCTGGAATATTGTTCACTTATTTGGAGTCCGTATTATTCAGGTCAGTCTAAACGTATTGAACGAGTGCAAAAAATTTTTACCAAATCGGCATTAAGACTTTGTTGGCAAAACGAATTACCGTCATATGATGTAAGAAGGAAACTACTCGGTTTACAATCGCTGGAAGACCGCAGAAGTTATTTATCAGTTTTATTCGCTTATAATGTTATATCTGGTGGAATTAGTTGTGAAGAAATTGTAAGTTTATTTGCTCTATATGATGCCCCTAGGAATTTGAGGAAAAATAGATGTTTTGTTGAACTCATTCATAGGACAAATTATGCCGAAAATGAGCCAATTGCAATATGTATGCATTTATGTAATAGCTTTAACCCACCGTTAAATTTTGAAACAAATTTAGTAAATTTTAAGTTAATATTATTTAAGTATTTTAATTAAACACTAATTATTTAAGTAATCTGTAAGATTTAATCTGTAGATGAAATAAATAAATAAATAAATAAATAAAAAAAAAAAAATACGAAGGTTAGAGAGTGGATATATCAAAGAGATAGCTAAGGCTTGAAAAGACCAAAGGAATTACAAGGGCAAATATTGCACCGTATCCGTTAAGTACATATTTTAAGATTAAATCAAACGACACGATTGGTTTCCAAGATCCAATATATTAAGTTTACCATATTAGTAGTGCTCTCTGCTGCATTAACTTCTTAATTGCGTCGATATAATTTGTTATTATGTGGCATGTCCCGTGAAAATCAGTCTTGTCATAGAATCCGATTTTGTTCGAAAACAGTATTGATTTCGTATTTTGAAAACAAGAAAGAAAAAAATTTTTCGGAATAAAATATTTTTAATTTTCCATAGGTTTTTTTCATATGTCTTGAAATCTACCAGCCCGAACAAATTTCAATTCACAGGAAATATAATTTCAAGAAAACTCTTTGAAACGTCACTTGGTTGGTTGAAAACCTAATCGATCAGATACATAATTTCATAGTTTTTTTTTTTAATAATCTCATGAACGCGTCAATGGCTGGTTTTTTGATTTTAAGATCTCACACTCACTTTTTGCAGACATGGTGACGGCTTCTTAGGACTACTCTGAAAAGCCTCCCAGAATCTCAAAACGTCGAGATCTGGTGAAAACTCGATTTTTTTCTAAACGCTGTGAGATTTGTAACTCCCCGATTTTTTTAATTTTCTTAGCGCAAGTTAAAAAAGGAGAAGTGATTATTGATATCTTGTTACGATTTAGATAATGTCTAGACGTTATCAATTATGCGGAAGTTTGATATAACATGTTTGAATTTTTCGTAAATGTTTCCTTAAAGTCAGCATTATGACCAATGGAATACGCATAGAAATATCTAAGAACCCCTTAATAATACCTGTATCTTTTCCCAAATTTGGGAAAAAAGAATCAGTACGATTAAAATCAAGAATTTAAATTATAAAAATCTCCTTTTTTCCTCATAAACAAATTATTCAACCCATTTCAAAAAACTTTAAGCTCTAAGAGTTGAAGTTTAATTTTACCTTAAAAATAATACGATATTTTTATCGTTTTTAGAAAAATATTTTGGACAACAGATTAAAACTGAAATTGGTATGTTTGTGTATAAATGAGGTTGAATGTCATAATTTTTTTTAAGTGCTTAAGGGAAATTCCTTAAGTTAAAAACATGTTAATAATTTATTGAAAACAAAACTTTCTAAAAAAGTGGCATATATAGATACGTATGTCCATGGTATAATAAAACAAGGTACAGCCACTGTGAGCTACTAAATTTAAAATAATTTTCGGACAATTTTAAGGATTCTGACATTCCCATAAAATTAAGTTTAACATATTATTTTAAGTTACCCGCTTTTATACCCTTCGCAAAAAAGAGAAAGGGTATATATACGTTTGTCATTCCTTGTGTAATTTCTTCGATATCAATATGGGACCCCATAATATATATATATATATATATATATATATATATATATATATATATTCTGGATCCGTCTTTTCGGGAAATCGGTTTTCCCAAGCCCCCAGAAGAGCTGGAGACTTCGTTCTTAGACCGTTGGATTGGAAATGAACTTAAATAGAGTGGTATTGAAATTGAGAAAGAGCCGAAGTACGGTTCCAGAACTGGGAAGTATACACCTATTTCTCGACGCAAAATTTATACCAAAAATCAATTATTTTTTTTAATGTTTGTAAATTAAACCTATTTCGTGCTTTGGGAAACCTTAATGGTCTATGAAAAACTCAAAAAATTAAATTTTTTTCCAGGGATGGGAAATTAAAATTTTTTTCGGCCCATTCCGTATTTTGTAGTACATGTAGTTAACAATTATTATAAATTTTAAGTTTTTCTTTAACAAAACCTCTTTATACGTCATGAAGATTTGCATTGACCAAACAAAATTTATTTTAATTCAAATGTTGCTTCCAGGTGCGGGAAATTGAATTCTTTTATACGTGAAAGTAATCAAACAGGCAACAGATTTTGCTTTCTTTTTGCTAACTAAAACTGTTTTATAATTTAGGAATAACAAAAATGGTATCAAAAATTAAAAAAAATTTCACAATTTCGAATCCAGGGTTGGACAAGTGCAATATTTTATGGTACATGAAAGTGCCAAAAAGTTTAAAAATTTAAATTTTTTTTGTCAAGTAAAACTATGTTACACCTCACTAAGAATTGCATTGGTAAAATAATAAAAATTCGCTTCCAGAGTTTGAAAATCGATATATTTTTGGTATATAAAAGTACCCACATAAATTCCAGTGAAATTAGTGAATTAAACCTATTTTATATATCTGAAAAAATTAAATTAGTATTAAAAATTTAAAATTCGGTTCCAGGGTTGGAAAATCGAAATTTTTTGGTACATACATTTGGTACCCATATAAATTCCCAATGTTGGTTTTTTTCAGTGAATTAAACATATTTTGTTTTGCTAAGAATTAAATTGGTAATAAACATTTTAAAAACTAAAAATTCGATTAGTAACCATAAAATTAGCTATTTTTGATTTTTATGATGAATTATTCCTACTTTATATATCAGGAAGAAATAAATTGGTATACATATATTAAAAACCAAAAAAATCTAAAAGACGATTCTACGGTTGACAATTAGAACCTTTTGGGGTACATGAAACGGATTTAATTTTTTTTAATTGTTTTGAAAGACGTTCAGAGGTATTAAAAATAAGAAAAGTCAAAAATTTAGCTTCCTAGCCGAAAAATGTAAATAAAAGGAATGCCATTTGTGAAGGGTATTTAAGATTCGGCACAGCCGAATATAGCACTTTTACTTATTTTATTTCTTGTGGAAATGCATAGAAACTGTGATTTTTCGTAGTTTTCAATATCCTTTACATTTTATATAGCTTTTATTAAATTATTTTAACAAAATATTGCAAAATGTTTATGTTCAAAACATCAAAAGGAAATTTTTCTCTCCGTCAATATGCAAAAACTATTCCCAATGAGATTTTGAGCGGGAAATTCTATCTATGTTGTACGTCCAGTGTGTTTAAATTTAAATGAGGTAATACACTCAAATATGTGAAAAGAGAGGGGATAACATAATACTTAAATACCATGGTATAATATAATATAATGGTGGTTTGTCCGTGATTTTATGAAAATATGGCTTGGTACTGAAAAAAGGCCATTATTTTGGAAATTGCTGGACTGGACACCTTGAAATTTAAATAAGTTAAAGATCAATGAATGAACTTTAGTATATACAGTTTAATTAATGAAATTGCTATACAAATGGAAAAACTTATATACATATGTATATAAGTTTTTCAATTTGTATAACAGTTTTTATTTAAAAATTTCCAAATAAAGAAAATAATTTTTAATAATGTGGCTACGTCATATTCAATATGATGTAGAAAAATAAACTTCAAAAATCCTTATTAAAATTTAATGAAATCATGTGGGAATACCTTGTATTTATATACCTTGCATATGTCTGTGTTAAAAGTAAATGAACATAAAGAAGTTACTAATGAAAATTCTCTTCGTTTTTAAAGTTTAAAAGATAAGTATGAAAATCTAGCTTTGAGAAAAAGTACTAAACTTTTTTACAAACTTTTTGAACTCATTAAACATAAGGTTTTTATAAACTTGACTTAATTATATAAAAATGTATCTTTAAGATATTACATTACAGTAGTATCTAAAAGTGATAAAACAAACCTGATATAAATCTTTAAAGAAAAATAGACAAAATAGATATTTAATTAAAAAAAATTCTTCGGGCTTCTCTTACATTAATGTTTATTTACTTTTGCATATAATGAGGTTTGCATTGATAAAATAATAAAGAAACTACGAATCGATCAGTCAATCACTAATAGTCCGTCAGATTTTTTAATTAATAAATTCAGACCACTCATCCCAGTAAACACCGGATTCAACATTAAATTCGATATTGTGTAGTAAAATTTTTCTTAAATATATTATATATTTTTTTTATCTTTTCCCATCACTCAGGGGATGACCCCTACATATGCAGTGAATTGCGCCGAAACTAGAAAGGAGGGATAGATGAAGAAAGATGAGAAGATAGAGAACTTTTTCGTAGCTATTTCAACGTTTTTTTTTTACTTCGCCGGCTAATTTTTTGCTATAGGACCGACGAAGGAGGGTGCTCCCCTTTTTAGTACATGATAGTGGCAATCGCTCCCAATTATGTTCAGTGAACAGTGCTATGCCTTCATCATTGAAAGCATGCTGGCAACAACTAACATAACCATGCGCTAATGTAGATCAGAAGAATTCAACACAATATATCATGACTCAGCGCGGGGTTGAACTCAGGACCCTCCGCTTGCGGTACTTAAATATTTCCTATGCAGCTAATGCAAATCATTAGCGAACCTTGTGCCCACATTCTTTCAGAAAATCTATAATTGTAATATTTTTTGGATTAAAATTTTTATCTTCGTAAAATAATTTAAACTGTGTTGTAATACGTGCTCTCCTTTCAGTCGGTATCAAAATAAGCTTTAGAAACTAAGTATATGCTACATAACAGGACTTTATTTAATTCAGTTTTTAAAAGATTAAGAAAAAAAGCAAATATATAATAAATATATCACACTATGGTAAATATATCAGTTATTACATTTAAAATTAAATAAAACAAGTAAAAGTGCTATATTTCTTAAATACCCTTCACAGATATAATTCTTCTTTCTTTCTTTCTTGCCAAAACAGTAAGTAGGTTTAATTAAATATCAAAATGATGTTATCGGTTACTTTTATATTTAAGAAAATGTTTGGAACAAATATACATCCCGTATCATGCTCCGATTTTTATGAAACTTTTGTCATGGGTAGTACTCTTAAATCTAAGAATTATAGTAAAAAAATTTTGGAGCGGACTCACTTAATTTGGGAGTTATAGGCCTCTAAATTTCAAACATATATGTGTCTATAACTTCCTTCATATTATTGCCACATAGTTGATATTAATATCGTTGGATAGGACTTGTAAATACCTTTCAAACGATATATAACAACCTAAGGTTCTACAGAGTTGGAAAGGCTAGCGGTTCAAAAATCATTTTTTTGTATTGCCTTTTTTTACAAAAGTACCGTTAAATCGAAAAGGGGTCTATATAAAGGTTTTTTATTATATAATAAAATGAATAGAAGACATTCACACCTTTCATTTGACACCTATATCATAAATGTTTAATAAGGAATGAAGACACTACAAAGGAATTAAAACTTAAAAGTTGAAGATAGTTACTTCTTCATAGAACTACACGTATTAAGTATACAAAAATATACAATGAGTGTAACACCAAAATTTTTTTAATTTTTCTTGTGATAATAGTGGACTGAAAATGTAGTACGGCCGCGCTCTAAGATTTTATCTTCATAGTATTTCGTATCACAACGAGCTCTAATAAATATTTTTATCTAAAATAATTTTTATGTTTTACTATTTTATATTACTGCAAGGTTTTCCGAGCTTAAGGATTTTCTCCTCTATGTATGTCGAACAGTGGCTTCGCTGAGTAAAGATTTTCAGCATTGCCGGCCTCCGGCCGGGCTTAAGGATTTTCTCCTCTATGTATGTCGAACAGTGGCTTCGCTGAGTAAAGATTTTCTGCATTGCCGGCCTCCGGTCGGACTTAAGGATTTTCTCCTCTATGTATGTCGAACAGTGGCTTCGCTGAGGAAATATTTTCTGCATTGCCGGTCTTCGACCGTGCTTAAGGATTTTCTCCTCTATGTATGTCGAGCAGTGGCTTCGCTGAGTAAAGATTTTCTGCATTGCCGGCCTCCGGCCGGACTTAAGGATTTTCTCCTCTATGTATGTCGAACAGTGGCTTCGCTGAGGAAAGATTTTCTGCATTGCCGGTCTTCGACCGTGCTTAAGGATTTTCTCCTCTATGTATGTCGAGCAGTGGCTTCGCTGAGTAAAGATTTTCTGCATTGCCGGCCTCCGGCCGGGCTTAAGGATTTTCTCCTCTATGTATGTCGAACAGTGGCTTCGCTGAGTAAAGATTTTCTGCATTGCCGGTCTTCGACCGTGCTTAAGGATTTTCTCCTCTATGTATGTCGAGCAGTGGCTTCGCTGAGTAAAGATTTTCTGCATTGCCGGCCTCCGGCCGGGCTTAAGGATTTTCTTCTCTATGTATGTCGAACAGTGGCTTCGCTGAGTAAAGATTTTCTGCATTGCCGGTCTCCGGCCGGACTTAAGGATTTTCTCCTCTATGTATGTCGAACAGTGGCTTCGCTGAGTAAAAATTTTCTGCATTGCCGGTCTTCGACCGTGCTTAAGGATTTTCTCCTCTATGTATGTCGAGCAGTGGCTTCGCTGAGTAAAGATTTTCTGCATTGCCGGCCTCCGGCCGGGCTTAAGGATTTTCTTCTCTATGTATGTCGAACAGTGGCTTCGCTGAGTAAAGATTTTCTGCATTGCCGGTCTCCGGCCGGACTTAAGGATTTTCTCCTCTATGTATGTCGAACAGTGGCTTCGCTGAGTAAAAATTTTCTGCATTGCCGGCCTCCGGCCGGGCTTAAGAATTTTCTCCTCTATGTATGTCGAACAGTGGCTTCGCTGAGGAAAAATTTTCTGCATTGCCGGCCTTTGGCCGGGCTTACGGATTTTCTCCTCTATGTATGTCGAACAGTGGCTTCGCTGAGTAAAGATTTTCAGCATTGCCGGCCTCAGGTTTGTTTTTACATCTGTATCAAATGTTTCAACGTTCAGTAAAATCATATCTGGCCTTATTTGAAGTTTTAATTCCTCTGTAGTGTCTTCATTCCTTATCAGATATTTATGATATAGGTGTCAAATGAAAGGTGTGAATGTCTTTTATTTATTTTACTATATAATAAAAAACCGTTATATAGACCCCTTTTCGATTTAACGGTACTTTTGTAAAAACAGTCAATACGAAAAACTGATTTTTTAAGCGCTAACCTTTCCAAATCAGTAGAACCTTATGTTTTTATATATTGTTAGAAAGGTACTTATAAGACCTTTCCAACGATATCCATATCAACTATGTAGCAATAATATGAAGGAAGTTATAGTCACATATATGTTTGAAATTTAGAGGCCTATAACTCCCAAACTAAGTGAGTCCGCTCAAAATTTTTTTTACTATAATTCTTAGATTTAAGAGTACTACCCATGACAAAAGTTTCATAAAAATCGGAGAATGATACGGGATGTAAATTTAAGCCAAATGTTTAAATTTTTCGGCTAGGAAGCTAACTGTTTGGCTTTTCTTATATCTAATACCTATGAACGTCTTTCAAAAATATTATATATATTTAATTTACAAACAAACAATAAATCCGTTTCATGTACCCCAAAAAGTTCTAATTGTCCAACCGTAGAATCGTCTTTTAGATTTTGTGTTTTTTAATACCAATTTACTTCTTTCTGATATATAAAGTAGGTATAATTCATCATAAAAATCAAAAATAACAAATAAAATGGCTGCTTTTATGAATCAGAAAATGTCGATTTTCCAACCATGGAACCGAATTTTTAATTTTTTAATACTAATCGAATTTTTTCTGATATATAAAATAGGTTTAACTCACTAAAAACACAAAATTTGGAATATATTTATGTACTTTTATGTATAAAAAAATGTCGATTTTCCAACCCTGGAACCGAATTTTTAGTTTTTAAAATTTTTAATACCAATTTAATTCTTAGCGAAGTATAAAATAGGTTTAAGTCACTGAAAAAAACCAAAATTGGGAACTTATATGGTTACTTATATGTACCAAAAAATTTAATTTTCCAACCCTGGAACCGAATTTATAATTTTTATACCCTCCAAAAATGAATTTGGAGGGTATATTCACTTTGTCATTCCGTTTGTAACGCATCGGAATATCCATCTCAGACCCCATAAAGTATATATATTCTTGATCAGTGATGAAATCTAAGACGAACTGAGCATGTCAGTCCGTCCAGCCGTCTGTGGAAATCACGATTCAGTCCAAACGAAAAGAGTTAGACTCTTGAAATTTGGCATAAATATATTTTGAAGCTTAGAGCAGGTTAGGTTCGAAGATGGTCTAAATCGGGCAAAAGGGGAAAAAGTTCCCCTAAGAAGAACTAAACTAACCCAGAAAAAACAACCTAATTTTTAAAGTTTTTTGGTTATTTTGTTAAGCAAATGATATATTTTTATGTCAAATACGGTCCAACGCCTTAAAGTTGGAACCATAAAAAAAATAAAAATATTTTTTGACCCCGCCCACTTTAGTGGGCGTTATTATATGCAAAAATAACATAAAAATTTAACAAATTGTTTTACTTAAGCCTGCATTCCTTAAAAATAAAATTTTTAAGCTTAAAGACGAAGCTGAGACGAAACCTGGTACTACTCTGCCCTACCCCCTCCTTCCCCTTCGCCCCCTAAATGACCCTACCAAAAAAATAATAATTTTTTGGAATTTTGTATATAATCATCCCAAGCATTTAACTTTAGTTTTATGATTGCCGATTTCTGCCCTACCCCCTCCTCATCCTTTGCCACCCAAATGACCCTACCAAAAAAAAAATTTTATTTTAAATTTTGTGTAGAATCATCCCAAGCATTTATCTTTAGAGTTATATGACTGCCTGTTGCTGCCCTACCCCCTCCACCCCTTTTGCCCGCTAAATGACCCTATGAAAAATAAAGAAAATTTTTTTTCAATTTTGAGTATAATCATCCCAAGCGTTTATTTTTAGAGTTTTATGTCTACCTGTTTCTGCCCTACCCCCTCTTCCCCTTTGCCCTCTTAATAACCCTATCAAAAAAAAGAAATTTTAATTTTGTATATAATTATCCCAAGCATTTATTTTTAGAGTTTTATGACAAAGGTGACATATTTCCCCCACAGCCCTTGCCAGAGCGACCCTGCCAAAATACAGTTTTTATACCCTCCAAAGAGAATTGGACCCTATCAAGTAAATATGTATATTCTTAATTAGTGATGAAGATTAAGACGGTCTAGCAATACGTTCGTCTGTGGAAAACATGATATTGTTTATTTTTGAACCCCGCCCCCTTTAGTGGGGGTTGACGTACGATATTATATTAAATTCAGTTACTAAATATTTGGAGGGTATTTAAGATTCGACCCGGTCGAATATAACGTTTTTACTTGTTTTATACTAGTTTAATTTTTTCTGAAATATCTAATACGTTTGATTCACTAAAAGCACAAAATTTGGAATTTATGTATGTACTATTATGTACGAAAAATATTTCGATTTTCCAACTCTGGAATCGAATTTTTATTTTTTTACCAATGCAATTCTTAGTGAGGTGTAACATAGTTTTACTTGACAAAAAAATTCAAATTTTTAAACTTTTTGGTCACTCTCATGTACCATAAAATATTTCATTTGTCCAACCCTGCAGTCGATATTTTGATTTTTTTAAGATTTTAATACCAATTTTGTTCTTCCTGAATTATAAAACAGCTCTAATTAGCAAAAAGAAACAACGTCAATTGCCTTTTTGGTTACTTTTATGCAGAATAAATATTTCAATTTCCCAACCTTGGAAACGAAATTTATATTTTTTTTACCAATGCAATTCTTAATGAGGTATGAAATGGTTTTTTTTAAGAAAAACTTAATATTTGTAACCATTTAGGTCATTTTTATGTATCACAAAATATTGCAGTTATCCAACTCTGGAATCTAAATTTTAATTTTTTTTTTAATTTTTAATAAAAGTTTAGTTTTTCCTGAACTAAAAAATAGTTTAAATTAGTAAAAAAAACGTCAATTGCCTTTTTGGTTACTTTTATGAATAAAAATAATTTCAATTTTCGAAATTTAAATTTTTTTAAAATTTTCTTTATAAATGCAAATCTTTCTGTGGTATAAAGTAGTTTTGTTTAAGAAAAAATCGAATTTTGATACCATTTTGGTTATTACATGAACTACAAAATATTGCATGTACCAAACAAAATTTAATTTTTCCAACCCTGGAAACGAAATTTTAATTTTTTTATCAGTGCAATGCTTTTTGAGGTATAAAGTAGTTTTATTTAAGAAAAATTTAAAATTTTTTACCATTTTGGTAACTTTCATGTACCATAAAATATTGCACGTGTCCATCCCTGGATTCGAAATTTTATATTTTATTTTTGAATTTTTGATACCAATTTTGTTCTTCCTAAATTATAAGGCAGTTGTAGTTAGCAAAAAAAACAACATCATTTGCCTGTTTGATTACTTTCATGTATAAAAAAAATTCAATTTCCCACCCCTGGAAGCAAAACTTGAATTTAAAAAAATATTTTTTTTCGGGCAATGTAAGTCTTCATGACGTATAAAGTGGTTTTGTTAAAGAAAAACTTGAAATTTTTAACAATTTTAGTTACTACATGTACTACAAAATGCGGAATGGGCCGAAAAAAAAATTTTTAATTTTCCATCCATGGAAAAAAAATGCAACTGTTTTAGTTTTTATTAGACCATTGAGGATTCCCAAAGTACGAAATAGGTCTAATTTACAAACATTAAAAAAAAATAATTAATTTTTGGTATAAATTCTGCGTCGAGAAATAGCTGTAAGCTTCCCAGCTCTGGAACCATACTTCGGATCTTTCTGAATTGAATAGAACTCTATTTAAGTTCATTTCCAATCCAACGGTTCAAGAACGAAGTCTCTAGCTCTTCTGGGGGCTTGGGAAAACCGATTTCACATACAGACAGACGGACATCGCTCAATCGTCATCGCTATTCATAAGGATCCAGAGTATATATACTTTATGGGGTCCCATGTGCATATCGAAGAAATTACACACGGAATGACAAATCTATATATACTCTTTCACTTTTTTGTGAAGGGTATAATTATTAAATTTAATTGTTGTTTGCTTTTATTGACCTTTTCTTATATATGTATTTTAGAATGATTGAGCTCGAGGTCGTTTTTTAAAAATCGTTATAATTTTTCTATTTTATTCGATATTTCGTCAACAATTTGTTGACATCATCAGGAATAACAATCGAAAATAAAAATTTTCTGTATAAATTGGTTTTGAAATATGACAAAAAATTTTTCGAATATATCTATGTTTTCAAAAATATTAACATAAAAACAAAAGCATATATACAGGCTTGTATATATTTATACATGTATACATCAATACATACATGAACGTATACATATATGCATACATGAACATACACAACTACTTACAAACATATATACACACACATAGAGAGAGATACAAACACATATGCATGTACATACACATATGCACATACACCCATATATATAAATACATATATATAAATAACTAACATAATTACAAATTAATATATTAACATATATACAAATTGACATACATACATATGTATACAACTAACCATTTACAATATTTAAACTATTCAATCAACATTACAACAAGGATAAGAATTGATTACAGAATAGTGTATATAAATAACATATAAAAATAATGATATGATATAAATATATATACACATGCGCATGCATACACATACACATATATACATATACATGTATACACGCATACACACACATACATACATACACATAAATACATACATACATACATACATAGGAATAAATTCTTTAACCAATTAACATAAATAAACAAAATTTTTTTTTTTTTTTTTTTTTTTTTATAAAAAATTCAAATTTTACTAACTAAATACCTATAATTCTGTGCTAATTTTTCTGTGTCTGCCTTAAAATTTATTCTTTGTGATAAAGGTGTGCGAATTATTTCTAACATTTCTAACATTAAGCGCCGATTATAATTGTTATCTGTGTTTAATATTGAAACATTTTCAAAATCTGCAAAATGATATAATTCGGAACTATGAGAACATAAAGCAGTTTTTTGTGAATTCATGTGTCTATATTTTTGATCTGACTTATGACCTGTTATCCTAGTCTTTAATTTATTTTTAGTTGTACCAATATATATCTTATTACAATTTTCCTGACTATTCCCCTTGCAAGGTATTTTATAAATTACATTAGACCTATCCCACTTATCAATCTTATCTTTTGTTTTGCTAAATAGTCTTTTCATTGTATTATATGTCTTGTGAGCTATTCTATATTTCTCTGAATCGTAAATTTTAGATTTTACTAATCTTTCTGATATTCCAGATATATAAGTCAATGACTTATATGTCTTTTGCTGTGTAGTATTATTTATATTACCATTACCATTACCATTATTGTTGTTATTATTATTATTATTATTATTATTATTATTATTATTATTATTTGTATTGTTGTTAATATTGTTGTTATTATTATTATTGTTATTTGTTCTTCTATCTCTATATTGATATATTAATTTAATTATTAAACTCTTTGGGAAATTATTATATTCTAAAATGTCTTTAATTTTATTTATATTATTTTTATGAAATACTCGTACCTTATCACTAATATTTAAAACTCTTTCTATGAAATTCCTAGCCGTATTGATAATAATATGTCTTCTATGCTTAGAATAATAATTAATCATTCTGCCTGAGGCTGTAGGTTTCTGGTACCAATTTATTAATAATCTATTTCCTTTTCTAATAATTAATGTGTCTAAGTAAGGAAGTTTATTATCAAACTCTTTCTCAATAGTAAACTTTATATTAGAATTAAATTTGTTTAGTTCTGTTAACATATCATCAATTCCAGATGTAGGAATAATGCAAAACAAATCATCTACATATTTTGTCATTATTCTGGGTTTAAGATCAACTTTTTGAATTGCTCTATGTAATAATTCTTCCATTACAATATCTGCTATAATTGGTGATGCTGGTGATCCCATTGGAAGACCTTTTTGTTGTATATATATTTTGTTATTATATTGGAAATATCTATTATCATCTATACAAAATTTTAACATACGTAAAAATAAAGTTTTATTTATGTTAGTATATACTTTGATTGTATCCCATTTTTCTTTTATTGTATTTATTGCAAAAGATATAGGTATACTAGGAAATAGAGAAACCACATCAAAAGAAATTAAACTCTCATTATTAGATATATTCTGATCTCTGATTCTATCTACAAATTCCATTGAATTTTTAATGTTAAAAGTAGAATCTTTCGTAATATTTTTTAAAATATTTGTAATAAATCTGCACAATTCATATGAAGGAGAGTTAATAAAAGAACATATGGGTCTCAATGGAAAATTCTCCTTATGTATCTTTGGTAATCCATATAAACGAGGAGCTACCGAAATATTTGTCTTAAGTTTATTCTTCTCACTACAATTGATAATATGTTTTTTAAACAATTCCTCAACTATTTCATTGTTGATCTTTTGAAATTTGGTCGTAGGGTCTCTATTAATTATATTATAATTAGTTCGATCTCCTATCATATTATTCATCCTAGAATCATAATCATGTTTATTAATCGCTACAGTAGCATTACCTTTATCTGCATCTATAATGAGTATATCATTATTTTTCTTTAAGAAAAGATCAGCTTTCCTTGCTTTGTTTAATATAAACTTATCTCTATTTGTTAATATTATTTTATTTAAATTGTTATCAATAATTGAAGTTAGTCTATTTCTAGCAAAATCTTGTTCTTCTCTTCCATTAATAGTTCGTACTAAATCTTCTCCCTCTGAAATCATTTTTAAAATAGGAATTTTACCTTTTTTAACAGGTAAAGCATGTTTTTGTCCAAGTGAAAGTATCCACTGAATGTCTTTAGAAATGTCTAAATTAGTAGTATTGACAAACCACTTCTTATTAAATTTTATATCTAATTCTTTTAACTGTATTTCTTCTAGTTTCTCAAATTTATTTCTATGTATTATATTTACCTTTTTCCTATATGAATTAGTCAGATTTTCTTCATAATACAAGAATTCAACAAACTCCTCTAAAGTAAAATATCCTTCTAAGTCCTTCATAATTATATCCTTTTTCCATTGAAAATGCTTCAATAATTCATGTTTTTCCTTAATAGCTAATCTTAAAATTTTGTTGTGCAAGTCCTGCGTATATTTGGAAATTGATTGTTGGATATCCAGTAATCGGTCTTTGTTGAATATATTTAGGACATTCTTTGTCGAATATCTTATGAAATTTGGGATAATTCCAGCATTTCTACATCTTACCAAAAAAGTTATTGAGGATTTGGCCTGAACAATTTTATTTCTAATACCCTTCAGTTGATTGATGCATCTCCTTGTTTGGCTATTTTTCTTAAAACTTCTGTAGTCCATAATTGACGTGCTCTCTTTTTATAATTGTTGTTTGCTTTTATTGACCTTTTCTTATATATGTATTTTAGAATGATTGAGCTCGAGGTCGTTTTTTAAAAATCGTTATAATTTTTCTATTTTATTCGATATTTCGTCAACAATTTGTTGACATCATCAGGAATAACAATCGAAAATTAAAATTTTCTGTATAAATTGGTTTTGAAATATGACAAAAAATTTTTCGAATATATCTATGTTTTCAAAAATATTAACATAAAAACAAAAGCATATATACAGGCTTGTATATATTAATACATGTATACATCAATACATACATGAACGTATACATATATGCATACATGAACATACACAACTACTTACAAACATATATACACACACATAGAGTGAGATACAAACACATATGCATGTACATACACATATGCACATACACCCATATATATAAATACATATATATAAATAACTAACATAATTACAAATTAATATATTAACATATATACAAATTGACATACATATGTATACAACTAACCATTTACAATATTTAAACTATTCAATCAACATTACAACAAGGATAAGAATTGATTACAGAATAGTGTATATAAATAACATATAAAAATAATGATATGATATAAATATATATACACATGCGCATGCATACACACACACATATATACATATACATGTATACACGCATACACACACATACAGACATACACATAAATACATACATACATACATACATAGGAATAAATTCTTTAACCAATTAACATAAATAAACAAAATTTTTTTTTATTTTTTTTATTTTTTTTTTATAAAAAATTCAAATTTTACTAACTAAATACCTATAATTCTGTGCTAATTTTTCTGTGTCTGCCTTAAAATTTATTCTTTGTGATAAAGGTGTGCGAATTATTTCTAACATTTCTAACATTAAGCGCCGATTATAATTGTTATCTGTGTTTAATATTGAAACATTTTCAAAATCTGCAAAATGATATAATTCGGAACTATGAGAACATAAAGCAGTTTTTTGTGAATTCATGTGTCTATATTTTTGATCTGACTTATGACCTGTTATCCTAGTCTTTAATTTATTTTTAGTTGTACCAATATATATCTTATTACAATTTTCCTGACTATTCCCCTTGCAAGGTATTTTATAAATTACATTAGACCTATCCCACTTATCAATCTTATCTTTTGTTTTGCTAAATAGTCTTTTCATTGTATTATATGTCTTGTGAGCTATTCTATATTTCTCTGAATCGTAAATTTTAGATTTTACTAATCTTTCTGATATTCCAGATATATAAGTCAATGACTTATATGTCTTTTGCTGTGTAGTATTATTTATATTACCATTACCATTACCATTATTGTTGTTATTATTATTATTATTATTATTATTATTATTATTATTATTATTTGTATTGTAAAATAATAAAATAAAATAAAATAAAATAGAAAAATTATAACGATTTTTAAAAAACGACCTCGAGCTCAATCATTCTAAAATACATTATTAAATTTATCATCGATGACATGAAAAAGGAATCATCCTTTCTCACGTATACGTAATTTTGCACTATAATATTATCTACAGCTTGTAGTTTTGAAGGTAAATTAATTTACCCTCCTGAGACATCCCCTAAACATCACATTTAAATAAAAAATATCATGAGTGCTTTTTACTCACAATTTATTTAAATCGATGTTGAAACATCCTTTATATATATTCGTGCACTAGAATAAATTATTTGACCAAAATAATCAAAAAAATCTCTTGCAAAGTATATAACTTATTGCTTTAAAGATATAACGTATAAAAAATTTTCTTTCAAAAATTTCATTTTTAACAGATATACACCTATTTTACTAGAATTACGTTAAAATTATTGTAAACAAAAGACGAGAACACACTATGGCATTTTTGCAATCGCAAGCCAATACAAAAGTGTTTACTAGATCCAACATATTTCTACAAACGAAGATTTTTTTCCAATCTTCGTTTGTAGAATTCTTTTCAAACTATAAGTTTCTAAATGCCATAATGTGTTATCAGCTCAAGTTTTTCGTACATAGAAACACGATAATCCTTGCAGAGTCGTATCTGTACATGTGTGTGATAACATGCTCAAACGCACTGCTGGTGCTTATTTCACTTCTTGCATTGGTCTTTTACTTGAAGTGACACCCAGGATACAAATTTATTTTAGTTATTTTCTTCTTTGTCGAGTTTTTGCAACAGTACCGACGGTGGAAGAATACTGCAATGCCAAACCTACGTCATCGAAATATGCCTACATCAACTAGCACGGCAATGTTCTAATGCAGATCAGAAAAAATCCAATACCCTATTTATTCATGACTGATCGCGGAATTAAACACGAGAATTTCGCCATCTTGCAACTAATAAGCGGTTTGTTTTCAACCAAAAAGTCAGTGGGCCTTTGGAACTCTAAAAAATTAATTTTGTTAATAGAGAAGCCAAAAATTCAAATTAGAGGCTCAAAACCTTTCTCTAGTTAGCATGTATATTTGTTCTATAATATTTACCGGTTTTAAAAAATTGTATTAGTTATGGATCTATATCAATTGTAGAGCGAGTTGCGAAAGAATACAAGTAAACTCAAAAAGTATTTAATACATTTACGTCACCAAAGAACAGATCTCGAAGAATATGTTCATGTGGCAATCGACAGCCTAATTCTTAAAATAGCTTCATGAGGAAACAATTTAGCACTCCAAAGTTAGTTACTGTACTAGATTTATTTTGTATCTAACATGTTTTTATTTCTGACGAACTAGAAATTAACATGTTAAAAAAATAGCCCCACATGCATTTTGTTTCTATGCATATTAAGTGACATGGTTTTAAAAAATTCTGGATTTAACGTTAAAACTAACTGTTTCGTTAAAACCAACTTCAAACCACTTTCGAATTGGTTTTAAGTAGGTTTTATGAAATCCAACTTTGTTTTTGCCCGTTTTTGGCTGTGATAAGTTGAGTGCTGCCAAATTATATATTGGAAACAGCTGGTATTGTTTATGTTAATAAGTATATGCAGAACCCGCTTGCGTTTTTTATATATAACAACTTGATTTCCAAGAGGTTCTACACTTTGTATAAGTAGATCCATAATTTTAAAATATTCATTCACAATATGTAAAATAATTTATATTTTAAAACGCATTGTAAAACTTTTTCTTTTTTCCTTCAAAGAAAAACTTCTGTTGTAAACTTCTGTAAGTAAAATTAGAAAACAAGTACAGCAATAAATTCACACATTTTTATGAGCAATTTAATTTTTTTGGACAAAACTAAAACCACAATTTGCAGTGTGAACGCAAAATCAGCTGTTTATGCTTTTATCACTAAAACCAGGTTTTAGCTTTCACTGTGAAAGCACTATTACGTAGATTGATCTATACATTAGTTATTTGTTGCTAAACTTCGAAGCTTATAAGTTCTATGATTTCGATTTCGTTCGTTTAATAGCTCAGTAGCTAAATGATTTCAATCAACTCTGACAAATGGCCATGCCTGTTTTAGTGCGTTCAGTAGTTTAATAGTTCAGCGATTTTTACAATCAACTCTGAAAAATTGCCATTTTTTTATTGTTAAGTTTTATACAAAATTAGCCGGTCCGGAGAGCTTCGCCACACCCATCGCAATAAAATAATTTAAAATATGTCTCGCCTTGGTGGTTCTTTAGACATAGGAAAATTAAGAATTGCTTTCTAAAAATTAAAATGGTTTTAAATTAATGTATGAATTTCTATTTTAATAGTGAACTTTTTATTTATGTAAATTGTATTACAGGATGTTAATTTCCCATCAGGCTATATATGTATGTATGTACGTATACATATGTGTATGTTCATTTGTATATATACATATGTATGTTCCTTTATGTACGTTTATGTTTTATATAAAAAAAAAATTAATTATATGCGCCTAAATTTATACTATAAGTTTTTCATGTTATACATACATATATAAAAAATTATTTTCTTACAAGATTTTTATTATAATTTGTTAATGTTGAAAAAATTGTATTTTACTATAAATTGTTAATGTTGAAAAAATTATTTATGTTATTGTATTTGAAAAACAAATATTTTGAATAATTTTTCATGCCATGTTTCAAAACCATTTTTCAATAAAAATTTTAATAATTTTTATTTCCTGAAGATGTTAACAAGCTGTTAACGAAATATCGAATAAAAATTATAAGAAATAATATGTTATAAAAAAAGACCACAAGCTTGATAAATATTTTAATTTTTATTTTAATAAATGAACGTGATTACATTCTATTTATTATTTTTGAGAGTGGAATATTCCTACTAACTGGCACCACTTGAAACAGTGGAAAAATTGAACAAAGAACGCTGATGAGATGGCGTAGCGGCCTCGAAATCAGTACTGATCCGTTCTGCTGGTTTAATGACTATGAAAAATATTCTTAATATTCCACTCTCAAAAATAATAAATAGAATGTAATCACGTTCATTTATTAAAATAAAAATTAAAAAATAAATAAAAAATAATTTGCAGTTTTCGCAGATTTGAACCTATAGCATGTTGGGAAATTAACATCCTGTAATACAATTTATAAAAATGGTTTTGTATGCTGATAACACTTTCTCCATAGAAGTAAAAAATAAAAAATAATAATAATAATAAAGCAGCCTATTCGAATTTCGCAATCGTAAGTAAGACAGATCCAAAAATAGCGATAATTAAAACAGATCTGATTTTAGTAAGAAGATCTTTTTCTTTTAATTTTCTTCTATATAAAACTTCCCCTGACAATACAAACACAAAACAAGTAAAAACGTTATATTCTACAGGGTCGAATATTAAATACTCTCTATTTAGTAAGTGAATTTAAAATGTTTAATTTGGTGGGAAGACTTCCTTTATATGATATCGTACGTCAACGCTCACTAAAGGGAACGGGGTTTAAAAATAGACAATATCATGTTTTCCACAGACGAACGTATGGGCATTGGTAGACCGTCTTAAACTTCATCACTAATCTAGAATATACATATTTACTTTATAGTGTCCAATTCTCTCTGGCAAGGGCTGTGGGGAAAACATTTCACCTTTGTCATAAAACTCTAAAAATATATGGATAATTATATACAAAATAAAATTTTTTATTTTATTTTATAGGGTCATTTACGGGGAAAAGGGGGTAGGACAGAAACAGGCAGTCTTCTCGTGTATTACACCATGATGTCTTTGTATCTATCTTTTGTGATGCATTGGATAGTCTGAAACCATAGGCTTCTTAGTTAAGTTTTAATGTTTGCTGGGTGTACATATAATTTTTTAATGCTGGAGAAAAGTTGTTAATGTTTAGATATGGTATGTACTATAGGTATATATGTATATTTGTTTATCTATTATGCTGCACATTTGTAAGCTGGAGGGTACCAAAAGCAGTAACGAAGCAAAAAAAAACTTCGATATTTGTATTCACATATTTTGGTTTATTTAAGTTACTCTTGGGAATTTGCTTAAGAACCTAGGAATATACATGAATTCAATTAAAGATTTAAAGGTGGTAGATAGCGATGAATAATAACAAAATGGTTTTTTGTATGACCATTTTAGGATATATTTTTCACTACGATGAAAGCTGTAAAAAACGTATACCTTCTGGAAAACAAAATCAACAAAATCAATTTCACTATACGAATAAAGTTAAGAATAATTCCATTTAATTTTTTCATTTTACATTGTCCATAGGTATGTTAATGTTTAAGACTTTAAAGCAAATCAAACTAATTTCTACTTACTATTAAATTACGTAAGGTGGAATATACCTTCTAGAAAACAGTATTTAAGGCTATATATATATTTTTTTTTGATTACACCTATAATTTTGTATAAAAACTAAATGTTTTTTCTAATAAATTTTAAAAATTTTATGTTTAATTTGTTTTGTTTAAAACTAACTACAAATTATTATATGTCACATATTACTTTCTTTTAAAATCATACGTTGCAAAAACTTTATTCTACATTATCACCAAGTTCCCTATCCCAAGCTGCAAAAGTTTGTAATAAATTTCATTCAAATAAAACGAATTATTGAACTGAGTATAGTGAACTTGTTGACAATGAGAGCAGGGGGTCAATTCTGGTTCTGTGAAAACGTGAAATGAAAAAAAACTTTTCATTTTCGTTTTCATAACAACTTTTCATAACACTTTTCACATTTACACAAAATGCGATTCCCGTTCATGTTATGAAAAACTGTTTCATTCCAGTTGTATCCATGAAAATACTGTAACCATGCTATATAACTTTCAATGTCACTTACAGAGGGCGAAGTTTAAAAGTTTCGAGTGCGGCGTTAGGCCGCATACACAATTTTGTAATTTCTTGAGCCGCCGCCTTAATGTTCATCTACTGTTGGTTGAGTTTTTGAATATGTTAAGCATTTTGTGTCTAACTTAGTTATTATTAAACAAATATTAGCACAATAATATAAAACACTAAGTATAATTGCAACTATCTAGTATTAATACATTGCAAAGGGAAGCTATTTTCATACACATATTTAACAATAAAACATATGTAACCATTGTTACAATCGCGCGTACATGTAAATATATATATATATATATATATATATATATATATATATAGGTATATATACATACATATATATATATATATATATATATATATGTATATATATATATATATATATATATATATATAGGTATATATACATATATATATATATATATATATATATATACATATATTATATATATATATATATATATATATCTATATATATATATATATATATATATATATATATATATATATATATATATATATGTATATATATATATATATATATATATATATATAAATATATGTGCATATATATATATATATACATGTGCACACACTCATGTTCACACACATACATAAATAAATATATATATATATATATATATATATATATATATATATATATATCTATATACATGTATATATATATATATATATATATATATCTATATACATGTATATATATATATATATATATATATATATATATATATATATACATATATATATATATATATATATATATATATATATATATATATATGTGTTTGTACGGCAATTAGTTTAGGTAAGCTGCCGCTAAATAATTGTTAGTAACCGCCGATGCTAACTTAACCTCTACTTCGGGTTCTGAGTAATTGTCAAATGAAAAAAATAAAAACAAACTCGCATGCATTAATGAATAAAAATAAAAAAATTATATCCACTTCTTTCAGAACAATTGTACAAAAAATAATAATAAAGATTATAAATAAAAAGTTAATGGTAATTTATATACATATACACATTCGTATATATATATATATATATATATATATATATATATATATATATATATATATATATATATATACATATACATATATATATATATATATATATATATATGTATATATATATATGTGTGTGTATTCATGTATATATATATATATATATATATGTATATATATTTATATATATATATATATATATATATATATATATGTATATATATATATATATATATATATATATATATATATATTTATATATAAATGTATATATATATATATATATATATATATATATATGTATATAGATGTATATATATATACATATATATGTATATATATATATATATATATATATATATATATATATGTATATATATATATATATATATATATATATATATATAATGCATATACATACATATAAAAGAATAGAAAAGTTAATGAAAAGCATTAAAAGTTAAATGAAAAATATTAAAAGTTGAATGAAAAGTATTAATAGTTGAATTCACTTTTTTAAAAGTATTTCCATAAACTGTTGCGCGTTTTCATCTTCTCCATTGTTATCACGATAATAAATTAAGTGAAAATTTTTTTTTCATATGAAAACTTTTTGACAGTTGTTTACACAGTTGCATTGAACCAGAATCACCATTGTTGTGCAAATATGAAAAAATTTCGTTTCATTCCGCCTGTTTTTTACATTATGAAAACACATTATTCTTCTTACGTTTTTTCATAGTACGCGAATCAGAATTACTATGAAAAGCTGAAAAAACTTTTCATTTCACGTTTTCACAGAACCAGAATCGACCCCCTGGGGGTCAATTCTGGTTCTGTGAAAACGTGAAATGAAAAAAAACTTTTCATTTTCGTTTTCATAACAACTTTTCATAACACTTTTCACATTTACACAAAATGCGATTCCCGTTCATGTTATGAAAAACTGTTTCATTCCAGTTGTATCCATGAAAATACTGTAACCATGCTATATAACTTTCAATGTCACTTACAGAGGGCGAAGTTTAAAAGTTTCGAGTGCGGCGTTAGGCCGCATACACAATTTTGTAATTTCTTGAGCCGCCGCCTTAATGTTCATCTACTGTTGGTTGAGTTTTTGAATATGTTAAGCATTTTGTGTCTAACTTAGTTATTATTAAACAAATATTAGCACAATAATATAAAACACTAAGTATAATTGCAACTATCTAGTATTAATACATTGCAAAGGGAAGCTATTTTCATACACATATTTAACAACAAAACATATGTAACCATTGTTACAATCGCGCGTACATGTAAATATATATATATATATATATATATATATATATATATATATATATAGGTATATATACATACATATATATATATATATATATATATATATGTATATATATATATATATATATATATATATATATATATATATATAGGTATATATACATATATATATATATATATATATATATATATACATATATTATATATATATATATATATATATATATATATATCTATATATATATATATATATATATATATATATATATATATATATATATATATGTATATATATATATATATATATATATATATATAAATATATGTGCATATATATATATATATATACATGTGCACACACTCATGTTCACACACATACATAAATAAATATATATATATATATATATATATATATATATATATATATATATATATATATATCTATATACATGTATATATATATATATATATATATATATATATATATATATCTATATACATGTATATATATATATATATATATATATATATATATATACATATATATATATATATATATATATGTGTTTGTACGGCAATTAGTTTAGGTAAGCTGCCGCTAAATAATTGTTAGTAACCGCCGATGCTAACTTAACCTCTACTTCGGGTTCTGAGTAATTGTCAAATGAAAAAAATAAAAACAAACTCGCATGCATTAATGAATAAAAATAAAAAAATTATATCCACTTCTTTCAGAACAATTGTACAAAAAATAATAATAAAGATTATAAATAAAAAGTTAATGGTAATTTATATACATATACACATTCGTATATATATATATATATATATATATATATATGTATATATATATATGTGTGTGTATTCATGTATATATATATATATATATATATATATATATATATATGTATATATATTTATATATATATATATATATATATGTATATATATATATATATATATATATATATATATTTATATATAAATGTATATAAATATATATATATATATATATATATATATATATATATATGTATATAGATGTATATATATATACATATATATGTATATATATATATATATATATATATATATATATATGTATATATATATATATATATATATATATATAATGCATATACATACATATAAAAGAATAGAAAAGTTAATGAAAAGCATTAAAAGTTAAATGAAAAATATTAAAAGTTGAATGAAAAGTATTAATAGTTGAATTCACTTTTTTAAAAGTATTTCCATAAACTGTTGCGCGTTTTCATCTTCTCCATTGTTATCACGATAATAAATTAAGTGAAAATTTTTTTTTCATATGAAAACTTTTTGACAGTTGTTTACACAGTTGCATTGAACCAGAATCACCATTGTTGTGCAAATATGAAAAAATTTCGTTTCATTCCGCCTGTTTTTTACATTATGAAAACACATTATTCTCCTTACGTTTTTTCATAGTACGCGAATCAGAATTACTATGAAAAGCTGAAAAAACTTTTCATTTCACGTTTTCACAGAACCAGAATCGACCCCCTGGGGGTCAATTCTGGTTCTGTGAAAACGTGAAATGAAAAAAAAACTTTTCATTTTCGTTTTCATAACAACTTTTCATAACACTTTTCACATTTACACAAAATGCGATTCCCGTTCATGTTATGAAAAACTGTTTCATTCCAGTTGTATCCATGAAAATACTGTAACCATGCTATATAACTTTCAATGTCACTTACAGAGGGCGAAGTTTAAAAGTTTCGAGTGCGGCGTTAGGCCGCATACACAATTTTGTAATTTCTTGAGCCGCCGCCTTAATGTTCATCTACTGTTGGTTGAGTTTTTGAATATGTTAAGCATTTTGTGTCTAACTTAGTTATTATTAAACAAATATTAGCACAATAATATAAAACACTAAGTATAATTGCAACTATCTAGTATTAATACATTGCAAAGGGAAGCTATTTTCATACACATATTTAACAACAAAACATATGTAACCATTGTTACAATCGCGCGTACATGTAAATATATATATATATATATATATATATAGGTATATATACATACATATATATATATATATATATATATATATGTATATATATATATATATATATATATATATATATATATATATATAGGTATATATACATATATATATATATATATATATAAATATATGTGCATATATATATATATATATATACATGTGCACACACTCATGTTCACACACATACATAAATAAATATATATATATATATATATATATATATATATATATATATATATCTATATACATGTATATATATATATATATATATATATATATATATCTATATACATGTATATATATATATATATATATATATATATATATACATATATATATATATATATATATATGTGTTTGTACGGCAATTAGTTTAGGTAAGCTGCCGCTAAATAATTGTTAGTAACCGCCGATGCTAACTTAACCTCTACTTCGGGTTCTGAGTAATTGTCAAATGAAAAAAATAAAAACAAACTCGCATGCATTAATGAATAAAAATAAAAAAATTATATCCACTTCTTTCAGAACAATTGTACAAAAAATAATAATAGAGATTATAAATAAAAAGTTAATGGTAATTTATATACATATACACATTCGTATATATATATATATATATATATATACATATACATATATATATATATTTATATATATATATATATATATATATATATATATATATGTATATATATATGTGTGTGTATTCATGTATATATATATATATATATATATATATATATATGTATATATATTTATATATATATATATATATATATATATATATATATATATATATATATGTATATATATATATATATATATATATATATATATATATATTTATATATAAATGTATATATATATATATATATATATATATATATGTATATAGATGTATATATATATATACATATATATGTATATATATATATATATATATATATATATATATATGTATATAATATATATATATATATAATGCATATACATACATATAAAAGAATAGAAAAGTTAATGAAAAGCATTAAAAGTTAAATGAAAAATATTAAAAGTTGAATGAAAAGTATTAATAGTTGAATTCACTTTTT
>OX637532.1:50285000-50365000 GCA_951800035.1 Linnaemya tessellans | reverse complement strand
AGGTAATAATTTTCTTACCAGTACCAAATTTAATTTTTAACTTACATATGTCAAAATAAGATAAAATTTCGGACATTCCAATAAAAATTGTGCAATCCTGGTACTTTTCGGTTTATTTTTCATGTTTAGATATTCAAGAATTAATTGGATGCAACAAAGAAAACAATGAAAAAGAATAAGACGAATCAAGCGTTGACAAAGATTTTTCAGGCGACGCTTATGATCATGAAAACAGCAAAGAATCAAGCTATAGTGAAGATGAAAAAGAGCCTATGGTTTTAGAAGAACCACATGAATTGAACGCAGAAACACCCACGCCACTGGCCAAAAAGAAAAAACGAAAAGAAAAATCGCGTATCTAGAACTATAAAAAATATATATAAAGCTTCTCGAGAATATATTATTAGGTGTTTCAGGCTACGACGATGACCTGGACAATACTCCCAAAAACAACAAAGAATTAAGCTATAATTATGACGAAAAACCACCAGACGAATCTAACGCAGATACTTACAATCTACTCACTGAGAAGAAAAAGAAAAGATGGGGAAAAGCGTATCCAGAACTATGGAAAAGATATATAACGAACGCATGCTGATATTATACGAGGTAAGAATCCAAAACACTCAAATTGTGAACACTGTCGCTTCAAATGAAAGAACAAATTTACTGATGAACTGAGATTGACAATATAATTGATTTTTGGAAATTGTCATACCAACGCCAGAGAGATTTTATTTTATAATCGGTCATCGAAGAACAAATACAAATGAGACGAGCAAGGTCTTCAATAAAGAATGTCAACCGTAACGTAGCAAGGTCATACTTTTTGGAAAATGAAAACTCTAACGTTCGAGTCCGCCGCAAATTGTTTTGTGAAACGCTAAGTATTTCAGGCAGTACAATTAAAGCGGCATTTAAATATAAATGACTAGCTGGAGCTGGATGGGACAGATCAAAGTCTCCAAACAAAACTTCGGATGAAATTATAGCACGCATTAAGGATCACATCGAAAACTTCCCAACTGTAGAGTCTCACTACTGCCGCAAAACTTCAAAGTGGATGTATATAGATGCCAATCTGAGTATATCAAAAATGTATTCCTTATTCGTAGAAAAATATAATAGTGACACGTCAATGAAGCTTACTTCATCGGGAATCTATAGGAAAGTTTTCGGTGAGTATTACAATTTATCGTTCTTCCATCAAAAAAAACCTGTGTCAAGTATGCGAAAGAGGTAAAGAAACTCAAAATGAAAACTATCGGGCCCATTTAAAGAAAAAAGACGGATGTTTAGCTGCGAAATACTTAGACAAAGAAAGGGCCTAATGAGCCTAATTTTATGTCATGCACACTCGACTTACAATCTGTGTTACAAATTTCATCAGGTGATGTATGGTCAATGTGCTATAGCCGAAAATTGTGCGAAAATTTAATCATTATAACTCTGCGCCACCAAACGATGCTTTTTACTACTTTTGGAGAGATTGATGGAAAAAGAGGAAGTAATGAAATTGGTTCATGCTTGTATAAATACTTGCATCAATTTTCACCGGAAATAAAAGAAGTGTCGTTTTGTAGTGGCCAAAATAGATACAACAATATTTCAGCATTGTTCCTTCATTTGATTCAAGTTCTGAATTTGAATATAATTGAACACAAATTGGACACAGTTACATGGAAGTTGATGGTATGCGCAGTGCTATCGAAAAGCAGAAGAAACATGTTCCTGTATACACCAACACCAATAAAATCTCAAGATGAATACATAGATATTCATATCCATAAACATTTACGCTGTAAAGACCGATCGGTAATATGAATTAAATTTTGTATATTTCACATTATTAAGGGTTTATGCAAAAAAATTTTTTTTGAGCTTTCAAGTGTTAGTTACCAGACACTTCATGGCTAACATACATATGTTAAAAATTATTATGCAAAAACAGTACTTTAATTGATTTCTTTGATAATTATCTGTATCATGTTCACAAACCATATTGTACTTTATGATGTACAAACACGAATACAGTTGTATTCGAGTAGCCAAATATGTATGTACGTTTATATTATTATTATCAGGATATTTTTTGTAATTTTCTTAAATAATATATTTTTAAGTCAAAGAAGGTCCAAAGCGTTGAACTTGGACCCATAACATCATAGAAATCAATTTTAAAGCCCCGCCCTCCTAAGTAGGCGTTGACTTAAGATATTATATTCAAAAACAGTGTATATATTTAGCAAATTGTATTAATTAAGCTTGCATTCCCTGAAAAATTTAATTTCTAAGCTTTTATGACGAAGGTGAGACGTTACTTTGTCGTTCCAAAGAAATGTCTTAAAGGAGGTCTGACCCAGCAATTAAACCTTTTTAATTTATCTCAGTCCTTCTTTTGCATGTTGATATTAATACGTAAGTTTTTATGCTGATGGAAAGGTGTCTCAGGTGTTTTCTTGTTTACTTAAGCCACATACCATACAAATTTACATATTAATAATAATAATAAAAATAGATTTTTTTTTTTATATATTTGGAGAGTATTTAAGATTCGACCCGGTCGAATATAACGGTCCTACTTGTTTTATTTTTTATTTGTTTACTTTTTTTTGCATAAATAAGTTAGAATATAAAATAAGTTTCCAGATTTTTATTGGTTAATTGCAGAATCTAGATGATTTTTTTTACAGGACAGTTTACTTGTTGGACCGAATGCAAGTACTCGTATAACTTATATTCTCATCCTGCAGCAAAAATTGGCCGGCGAAGCAAAAAGGTTGAAATCTCTACAAAAAAAACTCTCTATCTTCTCATCTCTCTTCACCTGTCCCTTCAATACTATCCCCTCCTTTCTAGTTCCGGCGGAATGCACTGCATATGTAGGGGTCATCCCCTGAGTGCTGGTCCAAGATAAAAAAAATATCATCTCTTACATATTTGCTTAAAAAGTATCTCGAAAGATGTGAAGCCAACATGTTGAGAAATAGTACCTTTATCTTTTTCAAGACAGCTAGGTAGGAACTCATTAAAGGACAGACGTTTTCACCTTTGTATCTGTTCACCATACAATGCTCTGTCATGATTGCGACAAGTAATTGTATTGAGCGCCTGTCATTGTAGCCAGGCTATATTTTCTTGAATATGGTTTTTATAATATCACCAAACGTCGGCAGATTAACAGAAGGAGATGGATAAGGTTCAGAATAAATCAATCATATGTGGATACATTCGTACAAGAAAGCGCTATTATTTCGTGTTAGATTTGTGTTACTGAGCTGTGATCTATATCAAATGAACGTTAAAGTAAATTGACCGAAATGAATGCTCACTACGATTTTAGCGTAGTCCTGAGCGCTTTTGTAGCAAAGCTGAGTGGCTTTAATAGTTTCTTCATTCTTATTTGTAATTCTACCACAATTTTTTTAATGTTGCATGAGCGCTCACAGTAATTGAAAAATTTAGTTCAATGCGAACCGCTTTTGTTTTAGTGCTGAGCGATTTTAATATTGGCATTTTATGAATTTGGATTTTATGTTAAATTTAATAAAGATAAAGTTTTTTATTTTCATACAAAACATAAATTACATTAAGGTGGATTATATATTTTTGCATATATGTATATTGTTGTATATATTATTACACTTCTTCAAATATTTTATTTGAAAGCAAAAAATGTCTTGCTTATTGTCGGAAAAAAGTTTGTATAACAGAAAATTGAAAGAAAACGATCTTCATACTAAAATCAAATTTTTTTTAAATATCTTTATATAGAAGTGAGTGAGTGAATGTAACACAATCATGTTTATTTGTTTAGCTACGAGTTAACATCTTAAAACAGACAATACATGATATATATATATATATATATATATATATATATATATATATCAGTGCCCCATTACGGACACTTCCCTCTAGATACAGATACCCCTTGAACTGTCACTGTAGACCAACAAAATCCTATACGGAAAAAATTACTACCACTAAGTCGGAAATTGGACGAACTTTTCGGTGATTTGTGTCTGATTTTTTCATGTCCTTATGTACAAGAAACCTTGTCAAGACTCTTTGAATTCGACCATGTTAAAAACAATGCTCGGTTTATCATATTTATTACATCATATAATATAATTAAACGTGGCTTTGGTAAATATATTCTCTATCACATAATAATTAAAAACATTTTTAAGCTTTAGATCAAAAATAAAAGAACTAAAGCAAAAAAATTTTTTTTTTAAATTAGAATACGTTTGGCGCACAAACTTATTTGACTAGTAGGTTTTATCATTATTTAGGCGATTTCAGATATCCCTAAAGCCGCATTCACACTATAAGACTGAGTCGTATGATTTTCATTCGAATTTCTCTTTCGAGAACGCCTGAGATGCCGCAAAATCTAACGTATCATTACAAAACGCTTTCACACTATCACACTTAAAACAATTCATGAAATCTCTACAGTTAGCTGTTGCAAAAAACAACGCTGATAATATGAAATGTCTCAGATTTAGAAAAATTTCAAAAAATGGAGAGAGCCATCGGTGTGTTAAATTTTACTTCTCAATCTATGAGATTTTACTTAAGGTCGCTTTCACACTATAAGACTTTTTATATTATTTCGAATTTTTGACAAATCTTAATAGTCAGTCTTATAGTGTGAAAGCCGCTTAAATGACATAAAAATAACGCATTTTTATGTCATTTTAAAAATGTTTTATACCGATCTGTGTTAGTACTGAAGCGAAAGTTAAAGTGTACAGTACAGAAATACGTAATGTTTCTCTTGAAACATTACATTAAGTGAAGCGCAGTATTTGTTTGATTTTAAACTCAGTTTTGTTGTATATTAAGTAGTCGTACGAGTATGCCTGCTTAATACAATATTTATTAACCCCTTCTATCCCTTTTGTATAGGTTATAATGCACAGAATGTTCGCCTTTTTAAAATCACAGAATGTGAGATTCGATATTAGCTATCACGAATTTATACTTAAATGTTTATTGGGCATAACAGCCAAAATCGTTTTTTCTATTGTTATTGTTATTACTAAAAAGTAACCAAATCAAAATAATACAAAACAGTGCTTGTTGTACATAGAATCAGGCACCATGCATGAAATAGAGAAACAAATAAATGCCATTTCCATTTCCGTTAACTATTTGCTTGTTATTCTGGTCCAGCGCTTTATTGTAACAACTTCGTTTTATTTATTTATTTTATTATTAGTTTTTCTACATCTATACGTTATTTGATCACAAATCAGAGAAAAATTTCGAGTGTTAAAATTTTTTATTCTATATAAAAAAGTTTTTTTTTTCATCTCTAGCTATATGTATACTTACGAAAATACAAAAATTGGACCACATAAAAGTACATACTTTATTTGCGATGAAAAAAAACCAGAAAATCAAATTTTCTTTATTTATAAACTATAACAATTCATAACATTTTCATACGCTACGTATCACTTTAGTATATGCGTCCATACTGTCGGCATTTTATAGTTTATAATAATGGCAAAGTTTGTTTTGTCCTGGTGTTTCACTATTTCCACATCATATGTTTTATATATTTTATGACAAAAATAAATGATTAATATCATATTCTAGGCTCATAACAAAATTTAATGGAAATCTTTTTATCACTTCACTTTTAAGTTAAGTTAAAATCTACGCAGTTGTCCAATTTATTGGCAAACGTTGTAAATAATTAATTAAGACCTTATCAAGTCTTTCTAAAATGCAACTACTTAGCTAAATATACACACATACGTATGTACGAGTTTGTTTGAGTGAATATTGAAATGCGCTAGAATCTCATTATCGTAGGATTTTTTTATACGAAGTACATTCACTCATAGAGTACGATGTGTGAAGGTTTTCCTCCCCAAAGATTAGTTTTCCTTTAGTAGCTTCAATAGTAACTTCGTTTTGTCTTTTGCCTCGTAACCTTTATATCAGATACAATATAAAAACTTATTAGTCTAATTTCAATATTAATTTTTCGATTGAGGGATCCATCGGCAGTTCGTACTGTGCGGTACATATTTCCTTTCTTTGTGAAACAATGTTTGTACCATATCATACACTAAATCATAAACAGTCACAACTCAAAATAAAAAAGTTTTTCAGAGTGTCCTTGCTTATGCTCATAAAAATAGTTTCGTGCGATAAATTTTTAGTTTGGCAAATCATAATACTTTAATGTAATGTATTGGACGGTTGATAGTTAATGCATGGGCATAACAAATTTATTCTAAACTCATTGATAAATAAAATAAACACATCTTACATAGGTATTTAAAAAAATATTTTTTAAAATAAATATTGTTTTAATGATGAATAAAAAAAAGTTCTGCTCAGCAACAAGTATTTTTATCATGAATAAAATACAAAAAGCAAAAATTAGCGCGGATTCATGTACAACAAAAGCAAAATTATATATATATCCATACATACATACATAAACAAGTGTTTGCTTGCTGTGTATTAAAATAATTTGTGTATTAAACTAAGTCCTCTTTCACACACAATATTTATACCTGATCAGTTTTTCTCCAATTTTCTTTCGAACATGCATTTACTTTCACACACGAAACGTCATGGCAAGTTTCCTTCATTGCTGAACATTCATTTAATATATTACGGATGATAAAAACAAAAGAAAATATAAAAACTGACTAGTACCGTCAAGTCTGTACCCCTTTTCACGCTCTTCACGGCTCTCTCCTAAAAGATCAAGACTTGACGAGTCAAACCTGATGTGTGTGAAAGGAGTATAACTCCTCTGCTTTGATTTTATTCAACGTCAACCACGAATGGAAAACATGATACAATTGTACTTTTTTGGCACAATTAGACTTTGTTGGTACCGTGGTACTACCACGGCTAATTTGGTACAATTTAAATATCTCAATCAAAAGCTTACACCTAGTTCATAAAAACGTTTTATGCTTGAAAATTTTTGTTAATTTCTTAGTGAATCAGTTAATAAACATAAAATATTTCTGTGAATTATACGGTTACGTAATCAAAGATTTTGTGTCAACTTTTTATTACATACAGTATTCCAGTCAGCACTTCATGAAATTTTCGGATCGTTTCTTACTCCTCTGCTTGTTCTATATATTTATTTTGTCGTTTCTGTTTTAAAAATGCTTGTTCTTTCGAGGGAAAACGGTTCTTTAGACCCGAATCTTTCAAAATAGTTTCTTATGTCTCATATTTCTGCTAAATTATGGCTAATTTAAGTAACGGTCCTACAATTATTTGCTATAATTTTTCGCAACAGAAACATTTTTCATCGTTAGGCTGCCTCATATTTGATTCAAAAACAATCACGTTGAAAAAGGGTATAATAATTGATTTCCAAATACCGAAAAAGTTTTCAATCAATGTCTCGTTGCCTCAATTTTAAACTAACAGAAAATTTATTATCTTAAATTGTATGACTTTTTGAATAAAATTTAATCAACTGATTCCTAGATTTTTATGTATATAAAATTTTTTTTTGTTGTATACTTGTGAAGAGAAATTTTTGAATTCATATTTATAGAAATATAAAAAATATAAAAAAATGTTACCGTCATGGTATGAAAAGTACATTTTATTTAGTTAATTGGTACAAAATCAAAATAACCCTGAAGTCAACTCTTCATAAACACTTGAATAAAACATTACTAGACGATTACTAGACGGACAATTAAAAACGATGCGTTCGCGAATATGATACTGTTTTCATTCAACAATCTCTTTTGATGCGTTGTCAAAAGAGGATAAAAACTTTTATGTATGAAATGTATGAAAGATGTTCGATCTCGAGTCGTCTCACACATACTTGTATGAAGCGTTCATCACTACTTTGTATCGTTCTGTTAGAAACATAAAAAAATCATTTATGTACATTTATATGAAATGTACACAAGTTCACTTGTTTATTGTGCGGATCATTTAAATATTTAAATACAGTCGAATCCGCTTTAGCGCAACACGTATTACTGAAAAAAATGGGATTAATGAAAGCGATGCAAGTCCCCGCACTAATTTTAAACGCAGCTAGTCTAATTCACTTGAACCATCACGTGGATAACAATCTTGGCGCGATGTGGTGGCTCAGTGCAGGCTGTGGCAAGTGTCTCTGATTCAGACAGAACCTTGAGTAGGATGACCCTTTTCAAGATTTTGACTGTCATTGGTGGCAATGGCTTTAAAGGCTAGCATGACAAATAGTTATCCCCCCTAAGCCGAGGTGTTATGCGACCCGTGCCTGTCGGTTGGTTTGCAGACAGACTGTATTCTTACGGAGCCTTGCTGATACCTGGGCGCCTCAGCAAGTAATTTAAGCCCTTACCTAGTCACTGGGGGCTATGACGAGGTGGACATATTCTCCCCTACACTCGTGGGAACAATTAGCGAATCTTTAGAGAAAATAACAAAATCGGACGGGGTTACAAGGAAGGACGGGCAATAGGCCCAAAGGGGGTTTTTCAGGGACCTATAGATGGTGGGGTGGACAGGGCTAAGGGCCAAGGGGGGCAGACTTTGTAGGGGATAGGTGCCTGAGAAGACAAGACGGGACAGTTAGTGACGATGACTCGGACAACTTTATAGGGCTGGACGGACTAAATATTTACGAGACGGACGAGGATGACATCGCCATGGTCTCCTCTGATACCAGGAAGGTATCAGAGGCACATGTGATGAAAGGGGTGGAAAAAAGACCGGACGAACGCAAAAAGCTGGCGGGCTACAAGCGTTCTCTCCGGTTTTTAAGGTCGTTGGAATTTCGCGATCCAACTTCCTTGACTCCCCAAGAGAAGTCTTTGCGGCACAAATATGCCTACCACGTTCGGAAGTATGAGGAGTTTCTGAATACTTCTGTCGTAAAGGCAAGGCCAGCGACGATGACGAACGTGGCCAGAGACCAGGATAGGAAAGCGATCTCGGCATCAGCCGGGCCCTCAACTAAACCTGGACCAAACACGATCACCGGCTCGGAGAAATTGGATGATGGCTGTTCTACATCTAAAGGGGTGTCATCCAAGTCAAGGAGAGGTGATGACCTACGCGGTAAAGCAAAAACCGCCAGCAAGTCTCGAACTCCTCTAAACGAGGGGCCGAGGCTAGCAAAGGGGATATTGCAGGTGGTTCTAGTGGCAAACGGGAAAGGTCAGGTGAAACGCAGATGCCTGAGAGCAAGCGGTTGAAACCATCAACCAGCTTGACATCAGCACCTGAGTTACAAGTAGCCATTATTGATCGCAGTCAGCCTGGGGAAAGATGACATATAATTAATGGCTACTTCTGGAGGAACGGATCCTGCGCAGACTAGTGGATGAGCTCGTCACTAGTGACGATGACTCATTCACTGCGTTTGATGGGGCAAAGTCATCTAAGGGCGTCAAGATAATTGGATGCGGTAATGAGAAGGCTCTCAGCTTTCTCAAAAACAGCGTACAAGAAGTTGGCGAGCTTTGGCCAGTAGCCAAAATCGAAATCGTCTCCTTGGACCAAGTTCCTTTTCAGGTGACGGTGCGAGTGGGGATTCCTCCTCGAACGTGGATGTGCCAGGGACAAGGGGGATGGCAAAGATCTCTGGATTAAAATTGATTCGGAATCCCTCCAACTCCTGCGTCCCAGAAAGGGCGTGATTAAATATGGGCTAAACCAGCTTTGACTGATTTTGCCTACGAAGAAAGACCCGCAGGATGGCGACTCCGAGCGGCATAAAAGTGGTGCAAATTAGTTTGCATCACTCCGAGGCAGCATCGGACGAGCTGTTACGTTTTATGGAGAGAGAGTGCATATCCGTGGCCTTGATCCAGGAGCCTTGGCTAGTTGTTAATAAGGTTCGAGGGCTTCGGTCACGCTTGTTTACTCTTCTCTCTCCTAACACGGAAGGTAAGATTAGAAGCTGTATTCTGACAAGGAAAAATATTAATATCAACATGTTTTTGTTATCTCATTACAGCTCTGGTGATCTAACGGTAGCTGCGCTGGAACGCAAAGATCTCCCGATGGTGATCGTGGCATCGGCGTACTTACCGTATGAAATGGACGACCCTCCTCCGAGTGCGGTGCGCACACTCATTGGCTGGTGCAGGACACGAGGGCATGACCTTGTACTGGGCTGTGATGTAAACGCGCATCACACACTCTGGGGGAGTACGGATATTAATAAACGAGGTGAGGATTTATTACAATTTCTCTTGTCAACCAATCTTAGGATTTGTAATAAGGGCAATAGGCCCTCAACAGGATCAGAGAACAGGTCATTGATTTAACTTTGGTTAGTGCTAAAGACTCCGTTAGACTCCGTGGAGGGTAAGCCTTGAGTGCTCATTCTCTGATCATAACAGGATTACCTTTACGATCGATCTTATTCGGATTGCGGAAGCTTCAGAAAGCTTGGGGATCTCTGGCTCGACTTGAAGGACATGACGTCAGGATAGTATGGGTTCCAGGGCATGAGGGCATTCAAGTGAATGAGATGGCGGACGAATGCGCTAGAGCGGGTTCGGCCTTGGATGAGGTAGCCTCACGTAGGGATATTGACATTCCCTCAGTTGAGCTGCTAAATAGGATTCAGGAGTGGGCAGAGAAGGAGGTGACAAGCAGGTGTTTAAATATTACCAACTGTAGGGTCTCCAGAACTCTGGCCCTCGCTTGACAGGGGAAGGACTAGACAGCTTCTGACTTTTGGGAAAAAGTCGTTGGCACTCCTGGTGGGGGTCTTGACGGGGCACTGTGCAATTGGGCACATGTCGAGGCGTTTGGGGTTTCCCCATGATGGTCGCTGCACGAGCGATTGCATAACTTAAGGCTGAAAAAATTGTGCATGTGTTGTCCGTTAAAAAATTAAATGGAAAAATGTATTTGTCCCTTTCGCTCTTACGAACTTTATTGTATTTTTCTTCTATTATATTATCAATTCAAGTGGCTACACATTTTCGAGGAATTCATGAAAAATTTCAACAACAACATGAATAATTCTATCAATAATTTTTTTAAATAAAATTGACGTAAAAAAAAATATACAGTTTTGATATAAAAAATATTGTTTTCTGATTTTAAGCAGTACGCTTAACTGTAACAAATTTCAGTAATCCGAACTACGTTTTAGAGAAAAAATTGTATAACTGAAAAAAAATTGGTTTTGGTTATTTCCATTAAAGCGGAATGGACTGTAAAGCTAAACATTTTTTAATCGAATTTCCGTGATATTAGTAGCTTAGTCAAGTGTTTTTAAATACAAAACCGTAAGAAGTACATTATTTTTGCATTAAGCACAGTACTATCTCGATAATCCGGACACCATAAATCTTGAGCATGTCCGTATTACTGGAGTGTCTGGATTACAGATGTTAATTTTTTTACCTGCATGCATACATAATGCAAAGAATAAAAACTAAATCAATTTTATATTTATTTATCAAGTTTTTTATTAAAAAGAGAATATAGTTCAATAAATGTTACATTTATATGTAGTATATGAAACGAAAATTCGTAAAAATGTGGACATAAATTCTCTTAAAGCAGCACTATTTTTTTATATCGAACACGGTCGATTTTTTTTCGCCAAATTTGTCTGCAACACATCTTACTGATTTGCCTCTGACTAATTCATTCAATAGTTCACACTTCTTTTTTATTCTTAAACTTTTATGTGATCTCTTGCTATTACTATTCATTCACGTTTATTGTGTTTGGCGTTTTTCGCCTTCAGATTCGACATTTTGTAATAGGTTAAAGAAAATTTAGCTTTTTGTCTTTAAGCTATTACAATTTGTCGAATTTTCAGGCGTTAAACGCCAAACACAATAGCGGTGATTGTTTTACAGTGTCCAGTTATATAAAGAAATTTTTAAAAATATGTATAGCTTAAACTTTAATAAGTTTTGCGAATCTATGTATGTCAACAAAAACACTCAACTAACTAAAGCAAAATTGCAAAAATTCCACGCGTAGACGAATACTACAGGAAAAAGTTCCGTTATTATACCAAGAGTATAACATGAATGAAACAAAAAAAAAATACTGTCCGTATTATAGAATCAAAAAAGTAGTACTGTCCGCTTTGTAGCAGTGTCCGGATTATATATGTGTCCGTAAAATCGCGTGTCCGGATTATCGGGATAGCACTGTACTGTGTTTTAACGTAATATTAACACTATAACGTTTAAAATCTATTCGTATTAATGATAATTTTTTATTAGGTATCAGGTTTGTAAAATTTTACCATGATTTTAAATTAACATTTTGTGATGCTAGTTTAACAGTCCCTACTTTTTCTGTGTGTATCGACTGAATTTCAACTACATGAATTTCAACTATATGACTCAAGCGAGAACCACGAAATATGTATACAATGTAGTATATTTGTGGTATTATCCTATCTAATTTATTAAATACTAGCTTTGTATGCTGTGGGTTAGGGATATGCCTGCAACAAACAAAGCAAATATTTAAAAAGTGAACTGAGACAATATGGTAAAGAAATTACATCATATGTATTAATATAAATTCTGTTTTTCGTTTAATCTTACTAATTTGAGTTCATAATAATAATCCGTCATGAAGCATTTATTTGAATTGTCGCCTCTAAGTTGCATGATGCTGTAGCAACCATTCAGAATATTTTATGTACATATGTAGGTGATGTGAACACAGTTGCCATAGTTGGTAGCATTCTACCAAAATTGGTAATATTTTTTAGGGTTGGTAACTTGGTAACTTTGTTTTTAAGGCTTGACAAACTATCAAATTATTGCTTATCTTTTATCATTTTTCCGCATTACTCAATAGAAAAAAGTCATTAAAAACCACTGTGTGAATGTGCGCCAAATTGTTCAACGGCGTAATATGCAAATGTCATTATGTTTGGTCAGCAAAAGATTATTTTAAATGACTGCAATATTAAATAATTTATTTAAATTAAATACTACGGAATTCGTAGGTATAATGAATTGAAATATTTATTTATGTTCTAAAATGAATTCAAACGTTTTATATTATGTATAAATGAAATTTATTTGTTGGTGGTTAAGCAATGTCTATATGCATTTCATTTGTGCTTTACCAAATCGTCAGTAGGCTTTAACCACAGTTTTGAAAAGTTAAAAACCTCTTATCTTATGCATATACTTTTCGAAAACCATCTGAGAATTCACAACATGTAAATTACAAATTATTTTCAAAAATAACAACAGAATAAGAATAGTAGGCCTTGAAACTCATACAAAACTAAACCAACAAATAAAGTATTTTCTTGTTATCCAATGGATTTCTGATTGTATAAAGGTGTAGAAAAATAAAATAGATTCATATGGAATATACTTTATTTGTTGGTTTAGTTTTGTATGAGTTTCAAGGCCTACTATTCTTATTCTGTTGTTATTTTTGAAAATAATTTGTAATTTACATGTTGTGAATTCTCAGATGGTTTTCGGAAGTATATGCATAAGATAAGAGGTTTTTAACTTTTCAAAACTGTGGTTAAAGTCTACTGACGATTTGGTAAAGCACCAATGAAATGCATATAGACATTGCTTAACTACCAACAAATAAATTTCATTTATATATAATAGTATTGTGACAACAATGTGTCAAATAAAAAAATTTCATAACAGTTTTATGTTATGTTTTTTTATTAATAAAAGTTGTTGTTTTTATTATAACAAAAATAAAGATTTTTGTTTTTATAAAAAACAAATTTTGGTAACTTTTTGGTAACATTTTCGGAAAATTTTGGTAAAAAATTTTTTTACTCAGTGGCAACCGTGAATGTGAAGCGTCTCCTTGCTTTAGTTGATGCGTAAATAGACAATATAGGAGGTTCAAATTCAGGATGTCAAATATAAATAATTAAATATCAACAAATAAAGCAAACTTATTCCCATTAGAAATTCAAAATAATTCAATATCTCCGTATTCCTTATAGAAATGCATTTAGAATTCCAATAAATCTTTTCAATTTTTAAGATAAAAAAAATCTTTTCTGCCATATTCACAGGGTCTAATTCATAAAAATATTGATTTAACGTTTTTCAGCTTGAGATGCTTGACTTTTTCACCTGGTCTCAATTTGTTATATTTTTTTAACTACGATCGTTATTCAGGAGTGACACGTACCAATGCAATGCATTATGCTGGAAGTATAAAATGCACGACTCTTTAAGGATTGAACAGACAAATGGAGAAACATGAATAGAGACAGAATTTTTTTAATCATTTTATTTATTATTTTACTTCACTGGCGAATTTTTGCTAAGTCACAGAAGGATAGAGGTTTAATATGGTATTTAGTACATAATAGTTGCTTTCCCTTCATAATTGAAACGGGGAATACATATATATAATGCAGTTCAGAAAAATTCGATCCTATATTCATGACTGATTGTAGAACCACGCGCTTTGCAGTCTTCATGTTAACTTTATCAGCCAACAGCATCCACAATTATTGCATTCGATGTCGATCGAAATTTGAATTCAGATGCTTGATTTTGCATTTTCTATTCTCACGGGTTATATGTACATAATTTGCAATCTGAGATATTTATACGTGACTCTTATCGCAGCAAATATGTTTTCATATCATTCGATTGGCTGCATTTTGCATATATCAAAAACGGTTTTTAATATGTTTGCTGTACATTCTTACATATTTACAGTTGGGCCCATATTATCTGATTGGTTAAAGCAGAGCAAAATGTTTTGATAACTTACAACTGTTGCAAGACTTCAGACTTTAAAAATAACGAAGCTTGTATATTCACTGTAATGTTATTATGCAAAGCATCTAAAAGTAAATTTAACTTAAAAGTTCAGTTGTTTTAACAATTCTCTGTTTTCCTCTCGATTATTTATTGTTGTTAGTATTGCTTGACCCATAAACATTTCATACATTTTTGAAAGCACTCAAATTTCGTAAAAATAAATAGTGGTTAAAATAAATAATTTCTAGCATGTTGAACAATTCTCTAGATACTAATTGAGGACATTGGCAAATAGTTGTAGTACATGTACTAACACCAACACAGAAACGTACTTCCCTCTTAAAGCAAATGTTTGTTCTTGAAAATGCGGCTGCCTACATACATATACATATGTATATACATATGTATGCCTGATTTTTTCGCTATTTAAATATATTTTATTTAAACCGTAAAACAGTTAAATATTTTAAGGGTTTTTGTTGGTTGAAGCACTTTTGTTTGTTTTTGAATTTAAACATATTATTTACACTGTCATTGACAATGTTGTTTTTACTTTATTTACATATACGTATGTAAAACATGGTTTTTTAATTTTTGCTGTGTGGCGAGCTCTCTAATGTGCGTGTCGACACTACTTGAATGCTGTTTTATTGCACGAACAAATACTTTGTGTACACAAGTGTAATAAATTTATGTTCATAAGCATATTTTTGTAAAACTCAACTCCAGAGATTTAAATTCCCAGCAAGAATTTTACGAACTTTTATTGCAAGGTTACAAATACAAATTAATCTTAACTTAATTTAGAGAAAATATTACAAGTAACAAAAATCTTCTTTCGCTGTAATGAAGCAGAAAATAACTCTAAGTCTAAGTCGATAATTGTACCCACAACCTCCGCTTGATAAGGTAGCACACAAGTCACTAGCCTACCGAGGCACTCCTATACCCAAATATTTGTTTAATGGATTCTTAATAATGACTATAAAAAGTACTTTTTTATCTAAAGACATTTGATTGATTACTTATGAGCAGAGCTGCCGTTTTTGGTTATCTCTAACCAAAATTTTTTTTCCAATGTGAAGATGTGAATATTTTTTTCATTTTGGTTACTTTTTTCCGAAAATAATAATAGGTATAAATATTTCCATATTTTACTTGTTATTTACTTGTTTGTATTACGTTTGTTGCATAACAACGTCAACGCTTCTCAGCTCTGTGTTATTAAAAATATATACAAGGCGAGTTCGCCTTGAATATGCATATCTGTTGTAATAACAGATATGCTAACCATCCCTGACAGTAAAAAAGAAGAAAATCATGAATTCTTTAATATGTAAATGAATTACATTTCTTGTTTTGTAATTATTAACTTTGCATTGCATTTTAACTTCAAATAAATTTTTATGTTTCTTTCCAAATAAAGCAGTGAATTTTAAATTTGGTTATTTTTTATCAAATTTGTTAACTTTTTCAAATGTTTTGGTTAGAATATTTTTTTTGAAGTGGCAGCACTGCTTATGAGTAAAATTCGTGAATAAATAAATATTTTATGCCAAATTCATATCATATGTTGACTTCAACTCTAACGTAATTCCAGGCTAAGTTATTGCTGGGTTATACAGAATTTATAATATACTAAATAAGAGGATATTTCAATGAATTGAATTGGGAATGTTTTTTAAAAACTTTAACAAATAAAATAAAACATTGTACTCCATATATGTTAATCGGATACTAATCACAACAGTCGGAATTCAAAATGTAAGAGCTTTTCTAAAATAAATTTTTCAAATCAGATAGCATGGTTGCATTTCATTTTTCAATATCTTATTATCTGCATCGACATCGTGCGTTCTTAGAAGAATAAAAACTACAAATATACGCCGAGTTATGGCGGCCACTTGCGAACCCCCTAAAGTAAATTTGTATAAGAAATACTAATAAAATAATTTTATTATTTAAAATACACTGCGTGTTTTATTTTGTAAAAACTTGTAAAAAAAGTTTCAGGCAGCAAATTTTGTGTTATTATTGAAAATTAAACAGAAACTCTAAAGACGACGTTACGAACCACATCACACCATATCTGTGCACAACCTGAAGCAGTTAACACTTATGGATATGGTGTCGAGTTCTTCTGATCAGCATTAGTGCATGGTTGAGTTGGGTGTTATCGAACGAAGGCACATGACACTATCATGTTTTAAAACGGACAATACGGTCCTGTGTCGCCTTTGTAGCAAGTAAAAAAGATTAAAATAGAACCAACAAAAAACAAGTAAAAGTGCTATATTCGTCTGTGCCGAATCTTAAATACCCTTCCCAGATGTAATTCTTCTTTCTTTCTTTCTTTCTTCCCAAAAGAGAAAGTAGGTTTAATTAAAAATCAAAATGATGTTATCGGTTACTTTTATATTTAAGATAACGTTTATATTTTTCGGTTAGGAAGCTAAATGTTTGACTTTTCTTATATCTAATACCTATGAACATCTTTCAAAAATATTATATATATTTAATTTACAAACAAACAAAAAATCCGTTTCATGTACCCCAATAAGTTCTAATTGTCCAACCGTAGAATCGTCTTTTAGATTTTGTTGGTTTTTAATACCAGTTTACTTCTTTCTGATATATAAAATAGGTATAATTCATCATAAAAATCAAAAAAAACAAATAAAATGGCTGCTTTTATGAATCAGAAAATGAAGATTTTCCAACCCTGGAACCGAATTTTTAATTTTTTAATACTAATCTAATGTTTTCTGATATATAAAATAGGATTGATTCACTAAAAACACAAAATTTGGAATTTATTTATGTACTTTTATGTACCAAACATATTTAGATTTTCCAACCCTGGAACCGAATTTTTAGTTTCAAAAATGTTTAATATCAATTTAATTCTTAGCGAAGTATAAAATAGGTTTAAGTCACTGAAAAAAACCAAAATTGGGAACATATATGGTTACTTTTATGTACCAAAAAATTTAATTTTCCAACCCTGGAACCGAATTTATAATTCTTTGATACTAGTTTAATTTTTTCTGAAATATCTAATAGGTTTAATTCACTAAAAGCATAAAAGTTGGAATTTATGTATGTACTATTATGTACGAAAAATATTTCGATTTTCCAACTCTGGAAGCGAATTTTTATTTTTTTACCAATGCAATACTTGACAAAAATATTAAAATTTTTAAACTTTTTGGTCACTTTCATGTACCATAAAATATTTCATTTGTCCAACCCTGGAGTCGAAATTGTGTTTTTTTAAGATTTCAATACCAATTTTGTTCTTCCTGAATTATAAAACAGCTTTAACTAGCAAAAAGAAACAACGTCAATTGCCGTATTGGTTACTTTTATGCAGAATAAATATTTCAATTTCCCAACCCAGGAAACGAATTTTATATTGTTTTAACTCTTAATGAAGCATGAAATAGTTTTATTTAAGAAAAACTTAATATTTGTAACCATTTAGGTCATTTTTATGTACCACAAAATATTGCAGTTATCCAACTCTGGAATTTATATTTGGATTTTTTTTTTAATTTTTGATACCAATTTTGATTTTCCTGAACTAAGCAACCATTTTGGTTATAACATGTACTACAAAATATTGCATGTACCAAAAAATATTTAATTTTTCCAACCCTGGAAACGAAATTTTAATTTTTTTGTTTGTTTTTATCAGCTCAACGCTTCTTGGGGTATAAAGTACTTTTATTTAAGAAAAATTGCAAATTTTTTACCATTTTGGTAACTTTCATGTACCATAAAATATTGCACTTATCCATCCCTGGATTCGAAATTTAATTTTTTATTTTTGAATTTTTGATACCAATTTTGTTCTTCTTAAATTATAAGACAGTTTTAGTTAGCAAAAACAAAAAAGAAGAACATCAGTTGCCTGTTTGATTACTTTCATGTAAAAAAAATTCAATTTCCCATCCCTGGAAGCAAAATTTGAATATAAAAAAATTTTTTTTTGGGCCAATGAAAATCTTCATGACGTATAAAGTGGTTTTGTTAAAGAAAAACTTGAAATTTTTAACAATTTTAGTTACTACATGTACTACAAAATACGGAATGGGCTGAAAAAAAAAATTTTTAATATTCCATCCCTGGAAAAAAAATTTAATTTTTTTATATTTTAATAGACCATTCAGGATTTCCAAAGCAAGAAATAGGTTTAATTTACAAACATTAAAAAAACCGATTTTTGGTATAAATTTTGCGTCGAGCAATAGATGTAAGCTTCCCAGCTCTGGAACCATACTTCGGATCTTTCTGGATTTCAACAGCACTCTATTTAAGTTCATTTCCAATCCAACGGTTCAAGAACGAAGTCTCTAGCTCTTCTGGGGGCTTGGGAAAACCGATGGACATCGCTCAATCGTCATCGTTATTTATAAGAATCAAGAATATATATACTTTATGGGGTCCCATGTGCATATCGAAGAAATTACACACGGAATTACAAATCTATATATACCCTTTCACTTTTTTGTGAAGGGTATATAACTGTTGACAATAAAATCCACTGCTTTAACGTCCCTGTAATTTTAACTGCTAAAAATTGTGTAATTTTAAGTTTAAAACTACCACTTTTGAAATTAAAAAGTCTCAGTTGTTTTGATATTTCCGAAAATGTACCGGTGCGCACTGGTTGCAATTCACAGGAAAAGTAAGATTGAAGAAATCCTTTGAAACGCGACTAGTTTGGTTTCGGTTCAGCCGTTCAAAAGTTATTGTCAGGAATAGTTTGGAAAGCATCCTAGGAACTCAAAACGTAGAGATCTGGTGAAAACTCGATTTATTCAAAACGGGGTAAAACCAGTAATTTTCCACATTTTTTGAAAATTTTAAATTTTCTTAGCAGGAAGTTAAAAATACCGCGCTGATGAAAAGAGATATGGATACGATATGCCTTAAAATGCGCAGAGATTAAACATTTCGCTTCGCTTCTGATGTAATAACTGCTCAAAACTAAAAATACGTCTGCTAAGAACATATATATAAAAACATAGAATTTCAAATAACCAAAAACAAATTTCTGAAAAGTTCGAATTTCTGAAAATTTTTTTTACAGAAAATATTAAAATTGTAATATGTAAAACTAGTTATGTAAGCTTGTTTGGCATCTTTTTAACTTTCACACGTATGAACACTTCACTTTGAACGTCAGTCATCAACTGATCCAAATTTATACAAATATACCAAATTTTACACATACTTATATGATTGAATTGTACACACCACGAATAACTCAGAAATTCGAATCCCTGTTCTAATTTTAGAGAGTTTAATTTGATTTTTGGCTTTTTTAGTTCAAAATCATTGAAAAAAATTTTCTAGTGAAAATATATATAAAAACAAAACAAGTAAAAACGTTATATTCGACCGGGTCGAATCTTAAATACCCTCCAAATATTTAGTAAGTGAATTTGAAATGTTTAACTTGGTGGGACAGAGTTCCTTTATATAATATCATACGTCAACGCCCACTAAAGGGGGCGGGGTTCAAAAATATGCAATATCATGTTTTCCACAGACGAACGTATGGGCATTGCTAGACCGTCTTGGACTTCATCACAATTCTCTTTGGAGGCTATAAAAACTGTATTTTGGCGGGGTCGCTCTGGCAAGGGCTGTGGGGGAAACATTTCATCTTTGTCATTAAACTCTAAAAATAAATGCTTGGGATAATTATATACAAAATTAAAATTTCTTTTTTTTGATAGGGTCATTTAGCAGGCAAAGGGGGAGGAGGGGGTAGGGCAGCAACAGGCAGTCATAAAAGATAAATGCTTGGGATGATTATATAAAAAAAAATTTGTTTTGCTAGGGTCATTTAGGGGGCAAAGGAAGAAGCGGGGGGGGGGGGGATAGGGCAGAAATCGGCAGTCATAAAACTCTAAAGATAAATGCTTGGGATGATTATATACAAAATTTAAAAAAACATTTATTTTTTGGTAGGGTCATTTTGGGGGAAAGGAAGGGGGGGGGGGGGGAGGTAGGACAGAAATCGGCAGTCATAAAACTATAAAGATAAATGCTTGGGATGATTATATACAAAATTTAAAAAAAAAATTTTTATGGTAGGGTCATTTAGGGGGCAAAGGAAGAGGGGGGGGGGGGTAGGGCAGAAATCGGCAGTCATAAAACTCTAAAGATAAATGCTTGGGATGATTATATACAAAATTTAAAAAAACATTTATTTTTTGGTAGGGTCATTTTGGGGGAAAGGAAGAGGGGGGGGGGGAGGTAGGACAGAAATCGGCAGTCATAAAACTCTAAAGATAAATGCTTGGGATAATTATATACAAAATTTAAAAAAAAAAATTTTTTTTTGGTAGGGTCATTTAGGGTTCGAAAGGGAAGGAGGGTGTAGGGCAGAGTAGTACCAGGTTTCATCTCAGCTTCGTCATTAAAGCTTAAAAGTGTTATTTTTAAGGAATGTAGGCTTAAGTAAAACAATTTGTAAAATTTGTATGCTATTTTTGCCTATAATAACGGCGGGGTCAAAAAATATTTTTATTTTATTTAATGGCTCCAAGTTTAAGGCGTTGGACCATATTTGACATAAAAATATATCATTTGCTTAACAAAATAACCAAAAAACTTTAAAAATTATGTTGTTTTTTCTGGGTTGGTTTAGTTCTTCTTAGGGGAACTTTTTTCCCTCTTGCCCTATTTAGCCCATCTTCGAACTTAACCTGCTCTAAGTTTTAAAATATATTTATGCCAAATTTCAAGAGTCTAGCTCTTTTCGTTTGGACTGAATCGTGATTTCCACAGACGGACGGTCGGACGGACGGACGGACATGCTCAGTTCGTCTTAGATTTCATCACTGATCAAGAATATATATACTTTATGGGGTCTGAGATGGATATTTCGATGTGTTACAAACGGAATGACAAAGTGAATATACCCTCCAAATTCTTTTTTGGAGGGTATAAAAAAACACTTCCAGAAATTAGAACCACAGGTTCTGGTTCTGGACGGTTCGAATTTGTGATTCTACTGTAATACCTTTAAAAATGTTTGTAGCTTTAAAGTTTTAAACTTTTTTTAATTGGGAGATGTGCATTCTTTATAATTTTGTGAGAGTAAGTGAATTTTTTTTCCTCTTAAGATGTATTGTTGTGTAACGAGTAGACATTTGAAAAACCTCATAATTTTGTGAATATATACATCAAATGATCCTCGTATTTATTAGTCAAATGATCCTCGTATTGATAAATTAAACTTTCGCCATATATATATTGAATAACGTTATTAAGTTTTTTTATTTAACACATTGTTGTCACAATACTAATATATAAATGAAATTTATTTGTTGGTGGTTAAGCAATGTCTATATGCATTTCATTGGTGCTTTACCAAATCGTCAGTAGACTTTAACCACAGTTTTGAAAAGTTAAAAACCTCTTATCTTATGCATATACTTCCGAAAACCATCTGAGAATTCACAACTTGTAAATTACAAACTATTTTCAAAAATAACAACAGAACAAGAACATAGGCTTGCAACTCATACAAAACTAAACCAACAAATAAAGTATGTTTGATACGAATCTATTTTATTTTTCTACACCTTTATACAATCAGAAATCCATTGGATAACAAGAAAAGTATTTATAAGGCAAAATGAAAAATAAAATTTAAATCAAAATGTTATTAAGTTTTTTTATTTAACACATTGTTATCACAATACTAATATATAAATGAAATTTATTTGTTGGTGGTTAAGCAATGTCTATATGCATTTCATTGGTGCTTTACCAAATCGTCAGTAGACTTTAACCACAGTTTTGAAAAGTTAAAAACCTCTTATCTTATGCATATACTTCCGAAAACCATCTGAGAATTCACAACTTGTAAATTACAAACTATTTTCAAAAATAACAACAGAACAAGAACAAAAAAAAAATAAAATAGATTCGTATCAAACATACTTTATTTGTTGGTTTAGTTTTGTATGAGTTGCAAGCCTATGTTCTTGTTCTGTTGTTATTTTTGAAAATAGTTTGTAATTTACAAGTTGTGAATTCTCAGATGGTTTTCGGAAGTATATGCATAAGATAAGAGGTTTTTAACTTTTCAAAACTGTGGTTAAAGTCTACTGACGATTTGGTAAAGCACCAATGAAATGCATATAGACATTGCTTAACCACCAACAAATAAATTTCATTTATATATTAGTATTGTGACAACAATGTGTTAAATAAAAAAACTTAATAACATTTTGATTTAAATTTTATTTTTCATTTTGCCTTATAAATACTTTTCTTGTTATCCAATGGATTTCTGATTGTATAAAGGTGTAGAAAAATAAAATAGATTCGTATCAAACATACTTTATTTGTTGGTTTAGTTTTGTATGAGTTGCAAGCCTATGTTCTTGTTCTGTTGTTATTTTTGAAAATAGTTTGTAATTTACAAGTTGTGAATTCTCAGATGGTTTTCGGAAGTATATGCATAAGATAAGAGGTTTTTAACTTTTCAAAACTGTGGTTAAAGTCTACTGACGATTTGGTAAAGCACCAATGAAATGCATATAGACATTGCTTAACCACCAACAAATAAATTTCATTTATATATATTGAATAACCATAGTAAGAATTTTTCATAACTAGGGGATACACATGGTCGTCATAAATTAATAATCAAAATGAGAGAAGTTTTTCGAATGTACGTTTTCATATACGAGTGGACTTCGGTTCAGCTGAAAACATAATTTTGACATTTTTCCTACACATGCACCTTTTATGAAGGAGCACTATTTTTTAAATAAGCAAAAATTTAAATTTTTGGGCATTTGAATATGTTGCGTTAGAGGAGTGTTATAACTGCTGTGAACAATCAGTCACAATTTAGTGTAGTATTCTGATAAGAAAATAAAATATTTTTAATTATTTGTTATCAAAGAAAAAACAACATTTGTACTATTTTCTAAAAATTTCAATTTTAGAGCATTCAATGCACAATTTGAGATATTGACTCAGTTCATTAATTAAACATATGCCTTGTTTCAAAAGACAAAAACAGGAAAAATCAATTTATTATATTCAAAAAATTATAATTAAAATATTTAAATTTCATGATTTGTCACATGTTAAAAGTTTTTAATACATTATTTTCTCTCATGAGTATATACAAAGTATTAGCTAAATTTGTTTTTTTATCGAATCTGTCTTTCGGATAATAACAGTAAGTTTTTAAAAGTTAAACTAAAAGTTAATACATATATTTATACTGCCATGCATGATATATATATGCTGCAATGTACAACTTACTGCGTTATAAAATAAAAAAAAAAGATGATGAGAATGTTTCCCATAGATGAATGTCATATAGACATATAGACCTTAAAAATGTTTTATACAAAAGCACTTTGAGTCCGGCGCATAATCAATTTGTCGTAATAAAAGGACAATCGCCTTTTCTTTAAGTAAAACTAAGAGGCACAAACTTAGAACTATTTACATTATCCATTGTTTCAACCATCGCCCCAATTCTGGAATATGGACTTACAGGTTATGGGACGCAAAATCTGTATTTTTTGTAACTCTCAAAAATTTTATTTTATTGAGAGCACAAAATGAATATATTAAAAACAAAATATTAGATGCCCTCTCACTAAGTTATCCAAAGGTTAGCGAAATATTGACAATAAAATTGGATACAATTTATTTATAACTTTTAAAGGAGTAAATTCAAAGAAAATTTAAATAAGACCTTTTTTGTAAAGAGTTCAATTCTATGTAAGTATATATTTCTGTCATTGGGACGAACCATTCAGGCCAACAAAGAAAAACATCTATAGTATATAAAAAATGCCGAAATTCAAAGATATTTCAAAAAGTGGGAAGTTGTCGCATCAGAAAAAATCAACTTCGCAAATAACAGACATATGTATATGATTTCATGGCCACAATTCGATTCCTCCAGTAGTATTAAATTCAAAATGAAACCTCACTAGGCTTATTAATGTTAAGAATACAACAAGTACGTGTTTGCAAAAGTAGCATAGATTTTTATTATTTTCCTATTTTCAAACTTATTTATTTTTTCAGTAAGCTATTTGGAAAATTTTTTAACCAAACGTAAAACGTAAACATATCTTCTCATTAACATCTGTGCTTTCAACTCTACCTCGTAAATCAAAATATTTTAGCACTTTGTATAAGCAAATGGTATTTGACGTCACTTGACGAAAAGTTTTATTAAGTATACTAAAGTTTGTGACATAAGTTTTGTATATAAGTGTTCCCACAGTTACTTAAGTTGGCTTAAGGAAACATGTGCTTGGGCTTTTAACCAAAAGAAAGTTATTTTACTTTTGTAATTTGAATTTATATTATTATAAGTTTGCAGACAGAGTAAAACTTGGGTTCAATATTTATGATATAGAAACTTGTGATAAAATTATCCCATATGCATATGATGACAACTTGTAATCAGTTATTTAAGTAGGAAAATATATGTAAATAAATATTTGTACTCACCCATAGTGATATAGAAAGCAAGTGCCACAATATAATTCCATATATGCACATGTTGCAAATTCATTTTGATATATTTTAAATGTAAGCTTTTATGATGACTTTTGTATATATCCAACATTTTTGTTTTATCATACGTGTATATGTACATATATACTTTTCGCAATCGCTCGTTCTATTTCTGGTAAGTGTCGTCAACAATTTGTGTTAGTTATAATGCTTTGTTTAAATAATGTATGAAATGTTTCAATGACCCAGTTATTTTTTCTTTTTTTTCCAACCACACAATTATATATGGAGAGTAAGATCATTAATTGAAAAGTTAAAGTAGAATAACAAAAATACAAAATGTATTTAAAAAATGGTTTACAAAATAATTATGAATACATCTACAATTGCTGATAATTTTCTTTGGTGGTTGTATATACACTCATACATATATATGTAGATATATATGTACAATATGTATATTTTGATTTAACTTGCTTGTCAAATTATATAAACTTTATAATTTTCTAGTCACTATATTATTATTATTTTCATATATTCTGTTACGATATGGTTTATTTTATAAAAAAAAATTTTCATGTTTTTATATTTCTTTTCATAAGATGTTACACACCAAGTTTTTTTATGTCTTAAGGACTCCGTTTGGTCTGAGAGTTATGCATAAAAAATTGTGTTTTGTTTTGCTAGAATTACTGAAATTTTTATTACTTTATGACTTTATTTGTTTATTTTTTAGCTTTAAGTTAAATTCTTCTTTTCTTATTATATGAATTTTTATGATTTCAATTGGGAGTTTGCAAGATTTTCGTTTTTATTTTTTCAATAATATTATTGTTGTCTTTACGGAGACGGACGGACAGACATTATTATATGACTATTTTATTTCGTTTGTTTTGTTGATTTATAAAATACTTAAGAGTTTTTTTGAGTTGAAAAGTTGTGGTGCTGTTTGTTTTTTTTAGTAGTTATTTATAGTTTTTATATTATTCGTCATTAAGTAAAGGATACTATTTAAGTTTGTTTGAATTTTTATGTATTACTCTGTGTCACTCCGCATTTGCTTTGGCATCTGTATAAATTGTTGTTGTTTTTATTTTATATAGCACATCTTTTATCCGTATCCGCTTTAGTCATTTTGTAATGGTAGAAATTACAGTTATGACCTCATTTAAATGTTTTTATTGTATTACAACAGCTATTGTTTGTTGCTTTCTAAATATTATGACTATTTTGCGTTGTTCATTGTTTCTTAACGCCAACACTTCAGCGTTAGATTGTTTAAGCAAAAAGCTATGTTAAATATACAGAAAAGTATGTGAAGAAAATGTATTGCAAACACTTTTCACAAATTATCAGTAAATATTATACTGTTGGCTAGTCTTTCCGAGCACGCTACTTTTATAGCATTGCTAAATTATTTAAAACTGTATTGAGTTTTTTAGTTAAAGCCATAATTTTTCTCATTGTTTTCCATCTTTATCAATTGCTTTCTATTTCTCTATCTCTTCTTTCAGTTTTCCTTTGCCTTTTGTATGTGTGCTTATAGCATCCTTTTGACTTTATTTGCAATCTTTTACATTTTGTTAATATTATTGTTTGTTTCGGTATAGTCTTGCGTCCCAAAGGACTTTAGAAATTTATTGTTATTGCTCATTTGCTTGTTGTACGTTTTTGCACTTGAATTTGTTGTCCCCTTGTATGCTGCTGTTATTGCTGGTAACAAATCTGTAATAAATTAAATATGTTTAAAATCAGTATAGGTAAACTCTTTTACGTAAATATATAAATGAAATAGTTGTTAAAAATAAATTGACTTCTTAAAATACTTACTACATAAATTGAACTCTTACTACATAAATTGACTTCTTTTAAAATTTATTAGATCCATTTATTATTAAGCTAAATGGAAATCAAAATAAAACTAATGTTTACATTTGATCTTATGCACACAGTAAAACAATAGCCCCATTCACAATCCTGTGCAAATAGTCTTGCATCATTGCATTTGCAAAATAATTGTACTCTACACCAACAACATACATTGAAAATGCTCTCAAATACTCTCTCAATTTGCAAATGCAATAATACAAAACCATTTGCACAATATTGTGAATAGGGCTAGTATGATATAGTACATATATACCACTAATGTTTATTATTTATGATATGAACTTTTTAATACGATATTTTGTGAAATTTTTTATTTATACTACACCAATTTTCTTCGTTTCGTTTTGCGTTTTTTCGAAGTTGCGTCGCGCCATGCTATCAAACTCGGCGATCCCCTTTCTAATTGAAAATCAACGTAATTTTAATACAGTTTTATTTTCACTTTGTTTTTTAAAAAGCGATCCTGACAGCTGAAGGAGTTTCAAAGAGTCACAGGCAGTGGCTCAGAATATCAATTGCTACAAGGAAATTTACTTTACATTAAAAAAGGTGCTCAGCAAACATTGCACCAATTTTTTGTGAAAGAAAGCCGACATACGACAACAGACACTATTGACTTATCAGACTGTGATTAACTTTTATTTTGCTTTTTAGTTGAATATTTAATTTTATTTTAATCGAATTTGTTTTTTTTTTACGTATGCAATACAGTATTATATTATTTTTGTTTCTTATAAGTTTACCTTATTCAGTTTTCTTTTTAAAAAGTTTAACCTATCTTCGATCTTTATATAGTTTGCTATAGAAAATCATAATTCACTTTGCGTTGCGTTTTATTGGATCGTAACCATGACGGAAAGTGAGGTACTAATTACATTCATCCTGATGTATAAATCAGGTGCAGTTCATAAAATTTCGACTTTCGAACCATGGAATCAAATTTGAAGTTCAATTATCAAAAAACAAAACATAATTAGTTTTTTAAATGAAATTTATAGACATTGCTTGACCACCAACAAATAAATTTCATTTAAAATAGTATTGTGACAACAATATGTCAAATACAATTTCATAATAATTAGTTTTTGCTAATTAATTTTGTGGCCACAAAAAGGTGTAAGCTTCCCAGCTCTAGAACCGTATTTCGAATTTGAAATAGCACTCCATTTAGGTTCGTTTCTAATAAATCAGTCTAAGAATGAAGTCTCACGTCAACAATTGTGCTGTAATTAAACACAAAACGTAATGGTTGAGACAAAATTAAACATTTCCATATTTATGCAATCGTCAACATGGAGATATAGAATAGTAAAAAGTTAAGTTTTTATTGTTATGGTAACTCTGAAATAACTGTAAAACGGTAAGAATATTATTGCAATTTCAATACGTTCTACTTATTTTAATTAGTAAATTGTGAACAGAGTACAGTTTATAAAAATAATTATGGCAGAAGTAACAGTAGGAAGTATAAACTTCGGAAAAAGAAAGTGATCCTATACAGAGAACGAATAATAGACGCGCCAATCGTCATAAAAAGTAGTTTTGAATTCTAGGTATTTTTTATACCCTCCAAAAAAAATCCCTTTGTCATTCCATTTGTAACGCGGAGAAATATCCATCTGAGACCCCATAATGGATATATATTCTTGATCATTGATGAAATCTAAGACGATTTCAGAATGCCCGTCCGTGTGTGTCAAAATGAAAAGAGCCAGACTCTTGAAATTTGGTATAAATATATCTTGGAGGATACCACAGGTCATGTTCGGGAATGGGCTGAATCCGGCCAGAGGGAAAAAAGTTTCCCTAAGAATAACTAAACCAACCTCCAAAAAACAACATAATTTTTAAAATTTTATTTAAATGAAATTTATTTGTTGGTGGTCAAGCAATGTCTATATGCATTTCATTGGTGCTTTACCAAATCATCAGTAGACTTTAATCACAGTTTTGAAAAGTCAAATTATATTTTCCTGTCCGAGGTCATATTTTTTTGCCAGCTGACAGAGTTTTTGTTACAATTTTTGTTAAAGAAGATTATCACAAAATGTATTCTTATTATGGCCAAAAGTTCTAAGAGGGGATGGAAACTTAGGGATCTAATTATGATGACAGAATATTACCGTCCCATTAATGGTATACAGAATAGGAAAAGAATATATTTTAAACTATCCTCAAATAAGCTACAACAATATGTAGTCAAAACTTTTAAAACGTACAAGGTTGAAGGCAAAGAAAAATTTAATAGCTATCTTAAAAGAGGCAAACGAAGTATTCGACTGGGCCAAGGGGGACGGTCTAGGCATAAACCCTTCAAAGACTGTACTGGTAATTTTTACCAAGAGATATAAAATCCCGGCTTCTAGACCACCATGCCTAAGTGGCATGAGCTTGGAGCTCTCCAGGGAGGCGAAATACCTCGGCATTATTCTAGACCCTAAACTATCGTGTAAGCGTAATTTATTTATTTATTTATTTAATGTGTAATGTGGAGTATAGAACAAGGAAGTATCTATGCGCGTTTTACGCATCCAAGAGAATTTAAGGGAAAAGATGGTGGTTGAAACCGTGCATCATGCACTGCTTCTATACGGCGGTGATCAGACCCATTCTTACTTATGCATCACTTGGTTGGTGGAGGGCTGTGGACAATAGTACATATCTCTCTATACTGGGCCAGTCCAGAGACAACGCTTGATTTAGCTCCCCTTGAGGTATACATCAAGTACATATCTGCCAGATCTGCCCTCAGGCTCATGTAGTCAGGCAGCTTCAGGCATTATCCTACAAAAGGTAGGAGGGCAAGTCCTGGGGAGACGGACTGATTATATGACTCCGGTCATGTGCTTCGACAAATCCTTCCCAGTCGCATTCCCGGAGACGAAGGACCGGCTGGAAAACTCCGCGACTCGTAGTAATGCAACCTTGGTTTTTAGGGACGGCTCGAAGATGGACACTGGCACTTATTCGGGGGTATTTTCCGAGGATCTCGGCTTTTCGGTATCGCTCAGGCTACCCGATACCTCGACAGTTTTCCAAACAGAGATTTATGCCATTACCGAGGCAGCAATTTAGAGGCAAGAACTATTGACATTTGTGTAGACAGTCTGGAAATTAGAGCCCTGGACTCGGAAATAATAAAGTCGAAATATGTACTGCCATGCATTTAATCTCTGGCCAGACTTAAAGAACATGACGTCCAAATAGTTTGGGTTCCAGAGCATGAAGGTATTCAGCGAAATGAAATCCAGGATCGGCCTTGAATGAAGTAGTATCGCTTAGGGATATTGACATTCCCTCATTTGAGCTGCTGAACAAAATTCAGGAGTGGGCAAGGAGGAAGGTGACAAGCAGGTGGTCAAGTATTACCACCTGTAGGGTCTCCAAAACTCTATGGACCTCGCTTAGCAGAGCTAGGACTAAACAACTTCTGATTTTTGGGAAAAAGTCGTTGGCACTCCTGACAGGGCTCTTGACGGGGTACTGTGCAATTGGGCACATGTCAGAGCGTTTGGGCTTTCCCCATGATGGCCGCTGCAGGAGTTGTTTCGATGAAGAAGAAGAGGAGTCTGTACAGAATTTCCTTTGTGACTGTCCGGCCCTGCAGGAGCGTAGGCTTAGACATCTAGGATCTCGTTTCCTGCGAGATCTGGACTGCCTGAGGGGTGCACCGCTGGCGGCCCTGGCGGGCTTTGTGAGAAATTCTGGGTGGTTCTCAGGAACCACCACTTCGTCTTGAAAGGAGTGTGTAGGGTATAGTCCTCTGGGCATCACAATGGGCCTTTTTTCTCGCTACTGCGGGCAGCCTTTTTAACCTAACATAACCTTACCTAAAAGAGGCAAAAAACTTCCCCGATTAAGTGATGAAATTCCTTTTGGTAAAGTAATTAATCCACAAAAGAAAAAATATGTTGTTAAGCTCTTCGAAAAAGACTATGGCCGAGAGTGGTCAAACATTTCTGAGTTAGAATATTATACAAATATATTTATAGATCAACAAGCATAATTCTATTGCCAGTTAATTTTGAGTAAATCTTAGTATAATTTTTTATTGTTGTGATATTAATATTTAATGAACTTGTAATTGTTTGTGGTATCAGCCTATGATTATTTGAATATAATGGTGTTATCTTTTCTGACAAAAATGTTCCATTTATGTTACCATTCTAAAAATATATGTAAAGATGTGAAAAGTCGCCGGCTTCCTTTCTAAATATGTTGCACAAATAAATGGTAAATATGTTGCATATCTCACACCTGTTTATATTTGAGATAATACCATTTTTTCAGCTGCGTTTAGTACTTTCTTATACATGTGAGTATTTTGCTTATTTATTTTGCCATTTTCAATACGCCAATTACCTATACATTATTTTAAGTGCAAAGTCAATTAAATATTTTGTTCCTTTATGATATCGAAAAATGGACCCCTTTGTAAAGGTGAGTGTAACAGGAAAACAATATTACATATTCAAAAGGCATATCATTTTTTCAGAAAATAAAACACCATAAGTTATTTTGATATTCCAGTACAAAAGCACTGTGTTTTCATTTTTATTTACGAAGAGAAACATTTATATCTTCAAATGAAATTTATTTGTTGGTGGTCAAGCAATGTCTATATGCATTTCATTGGTGCTTTACCAAATCATCAGTAGACTTTAACCACAGTTTTGAAAAGTTAAAAACCTTTTATCTTATGCATACACTTATGAAAACCATCTGAGAATTCACAATTTGTAAATTACAAACTATTTTCAACAATCACAACAGAATAAGCATAGTGGCCTTGAAACTCATACAAAACTAAACCAACAAATAAATTATATTCGATATAAATCCATTTTATTTTTCTACACCTTTATACAATCAGAAATCCATTGGATAACAAGAAAAGTATTTATAAGGCAAAATGAAAGATACAATCTAAATCAAACTGTTATGAAATTTTTATTTGACATATTGTTGTCACAATACTATTTTAAATGATATGTATTTGTTGGTGGTCAAACAATGTCTATATGCATTTCATTGGTGCTTTACCAAATCATCAATAACCATAGTTTTGAAAAGTTAGAAACCTCTTATCTTATGCATATGTGACGCGCAAAATAGAAAGGGACCTAAGGGTAAAAACCGGTTTTGTTCAGGAGAGCCATTTTAAAGATTTAAATACGTGTATCTTTGGTGTACCATCACTTCATAAAACGCGCATATCTCTGGAAGGGAACACTTTTGGGGCATGGGATCGGTCTCATTCGATGCTCAGATGTTGTTCCCATCAAAAAAAAGTGCAAATTGTTTTTTTTTTACCCTTAGGTCCCTTTCTCTATGCGCTGTCACATATACTTCTGAAAACCATCTGAGAGTTCACAATTTGTAAATTACAAACTATTTTCAAAAATCACAAAATAAGCATAGTAGGCCTTGAAACTCATACAAAACTAAACCAACAAAAAAATTATATTTGATATGAATCTATTTAATTTTTATATTTTTTATTTATATCTTGCATAGGCTAATTGGAGTTGTGGTTGTGATTTTTTTATCCCGCATTCGAGAAGCCGCAATTAAGGCGTGCCAATATATTTCTTGTGTGAAAAATAAATCCGAGTGGAAGGAATACAGGAGAAACTTTGTTTGTATTAAAAATCTGAAATTATTAACAATAATGAAAAAGCGATTTAAATAAAATGAACAACTTTGCCAAAAATCATACAAAGTAGCCATCCATTTATACAAACATCTGCATTATTCCAAAAAATTTTTTATGTTCTGTGGTTTTTAACCAAAAATAGTAAAACTGAAAAAAAACAGATACCGTTATTCTGGCCACCAAAATAATTGCAGAATGACTTAAAAATTTTGAATATAAACGAATGACAGCTTGTAGCAGGGATGAAAAAAGGCTAATTTGATTTTGTAACTATTAACTAAATAAAATGTACTTTTCATACAATGACGGTACCATTTTTTTATATTTTTTATACTTCTATAAATAGAAATTCAAAAACTTCTCTACACAAGTATACAACAACAAAATATTATATACATAAAAATCTAGGAATCAGTTGATTAAATTTTATTCAAAAAGTCATACAATTTAAGATAATAAATTTTCAGGTAGTTTGAAATTGAGGCAACGAAACATTGATTGAAAACTTTTTCGGTATTTGGAAATCAATTATTATACCCATGTAGTAAGAATTTTAACGAACATTTATATTGCTATATTAAATTGAATTAAGATTCATAGGCTAATTGTTCGAAATTTGTTTTTTAAATCTCAGAAAGACATGATAAATATTCCAAGGCACAAAGGAAAGTCAACATCAGTTTTATTCAACTTACACAGCAGAGCAGAACAACTGTTTTCGAAAGACGCAACCCTTTCATCATCAGTGCTCATGTGTATTGTGGTTGTCACCACTTATTAGGAGGCTTAGTTGAATTTGATAACAGTTCCTATTTACACAAATTTTATTGTGAAAAAGAATACGAGAACTGTATCAACCTGATGTTAACATGTTATTGTTACCGTTTGATTATTTTTCTTCATGTCCCATTTTTTCTGAATTTTTTGTTCCATCATACCTAAGTCAAACTTATTTGGTTTGAATTTTATACTTAAGTACATGTGAACGTTTTTCCAATATTTTTTATTATTGGTAGCTCAAGCCATAGCTTAAATTTGTATGTAGTAAGAATTTTAACGAACATTTATATTGCTATATTAAATTGAATTAAGATTCATAGGCTAATTGTTCGAAATTTGTTTTTTAAATCTCAGAAAGACATGATAAATATTCCAAGGCACAAAGGAAAGTTAACATCAGTTTTCACATCTTTTTGAAGCTAGGAATAAAGGAATTAATCAAACTTGCTCAAACTTTTATATGCGTTGTTAATTTTAAGGCAATCGAACCACATGCAGGTTGAACACTTGCTTATTTTCATCATAGTCCGAATCAAACTTGTCAACTTGTGTACTTGTCTATTCCGCTCAACGCTTAAAAATTTGATCAACATTAGAGTACAAAAAGCAAGAAATCATTGTGTATGAATTTGTTCATTCCTACCAACAAAGGCCCGCTTGTTTTTATACCCTCCAAAAAAGAATTTGGACGGTATATTCACTTTGTCATTCCGTTTGTAACGCATCGAAATGTCCATCTCAGACCCCATAAAGTATATATATTCTTGATCAGTGATGAAATCTAAGACGAACTGAGCATGTCCGTCCGTCTGTGGAAATCACAATTCAGTCCAAACAAAAAGAGCTAGACTCTTGAAATTTGGCATAAATATATTTTGAAGCTTAGAGCATCTTAAGTTCGAAGATGGGCTAAATCGGGCAAGAGGGGAAAAAGTTCCCCTAAGAAGAACTAAACCAACCCAGAAAAAACAACATAATTTTTAAAGTTTTTTGGTTATTTTGTTGAGCAAATGATATATTTTTATGTCAAATACGGTCCCACCCCTTAAACTTAGGGCAATAAAATAAAATAAAAATATTTTTTGACTACTCCCACTTTAGTGGGCGTTATTATAGGCAAAAATAGCATAAAAATTTAACAAATTGTTTTACTTAAACCTACATTCCTTAAAAATAAAATTTTTAAGCTTTAATGACGAAGCTGAGACAAAACCTGGTACTACTCTGCCCCTATCCCCTCCTTCCGCTTCGCCCCCAAAATGACCCCGCCAAAAAAAATTTTTTTTTTAATTTTGTATATAATCATCCCAAGCATTTATCGTTAGAGTTTTATGACTGCCGATTTCTGCCCTACCCTCTCCTCCCCCTTTGCCCGCTAAATGATCCTATTAAAAATAAATAAAATTTATTTTTAATTTTGTGTATAATAATCCCAAGCATTTATTTTTAGAGTTTTATGTCTACCTGTTTCTGCCCTACCCCCTCTCCCCCTTTGCCCTCTAAATGACCCAAGCATTTATTTTTAGAGTTTTACGACAAAGGTTAAATATTTCCCCCACAGCCTCTGCCAGAGCGACCCCGCCAAAATACAGTTTTTATACCCTGCAAAGAGAATTGGACCCTATAAAGTAAATATGTATATTCTTGATTAGTGATGACGTTTAAGACGGTCTAGCAATGCCCACACGTTCGTCTGTGGAAAACATTATATTCAGTAGGCGTTGACGTACGATATTATATAAAGGAACTCTGTGCCACCAAGTTAAACATATTAAATTCACGTACTAAATATTTGGAGGGTATTTAAGAATCGACCCGGTCGAATATAACGTTTTTACTTGTTTATTTTAATTTAAAGTTGTTTATGACGTCTATTCGTGTTGATTATGAGAAAATCGGAAATTTTTTTAAGAAAATATTAATTTTATTTGCAGTTTGATATTGCAAATAATAATTATTCTTATCTTTGTTTATTTTTATTTGTTCTCCTTTACAGTGGTGTGTGGAACTTTCTTTGTGTTATTTAATTTGTATATTTTATTAAGTTAAAATTGTGAAATACAAATTGAAACTAAGGAATTTAAATCAGGGCTCCTCAGTCATTACACTCCAGATACGAGTGCCAATCGGATTTTCTACACGTATTCACATACGCAACACGAACAGTAACGAAATTCACATCAATGAGAGACCCAGCTAGCATTTGGCTGATAATTTTTTGCAGAAATCTCTTCTATGATTCTCCTCAGATCACTTTTGATGATTAAAAACCGATTTATCGGTGGGGTGATTGAAAAAGGATTCATTTATGATTCATCGATATGATCAAATAATGATTTCTTGAAAGTAGAGGAACAAAATTCAAAGAAATCGCAAAAAAAAATTGTTGATGTTTTTTTAGCATCATTTTTAAATCACATATTGCTCAGCTTGAAGATAAAGAATTCTTTGCTATGCTGTTGCTTTTGTTTATAACGGTAAATTTTTTTACGTTCAATGAAGCATTAGCTTCAGCATTTAAATGTTTTGAATTTTTGTTTATTCGTCTCGTTAAAGTCGCGGAGAGAACATAACTACTTTTTTTAAAAAGTGAAAATTTTGTGTAAGTAAACTAAAAATTAAAAATAATAATTAAATAGAAACGAAAGTGATGTCAGCAAAACAAATAAAAAGATTGGCTAAAAAAGAAGCCCAAAAATTATTATCAATTACTGAAAATAAAAAAATTAAATTACAGAACAATTGTGAAGACATGTTTGACAGTTCTGAAAATTATAGGTGTGAACATGACAATTGTGAAAATGCCAGTTTCGAAAGCAAAAGTGAAAGTGACAGTTGTGAAATCAAAAGTGAAAGTGAAGAAGACGAATTTAACTTGTGTGAGGAGCTGGCTAAATGGGCCATTAACTTTGAAGTAAGTTTTGTTGCAATAAATGCGCTTTTAATTTTGTTATTAAAATGCAACATTAAAGTGCCCAGAGATGCCAGAACCCTTTTGAAAACTCCTTCCACTGTTATAGAGAGAAGAGTTGGTGAAGGTAAATACATTCATTATGGGTTGAAAAGCGGTTTAACTGATTTTCTGATAAGCAATGACTGGAAATTATCTAATATAACGTTAGATTTTGGCATTGATGGTTTACCATTATTTAAAAGCAGCAGCAAACAAGTTTGGCCAATACTTGCCAACGTGGTGGGATCTAGTTATACTTTTCTTATTGGAATATATGAAGGCACTACAAAACCAAACTGTCCAAATAATTTTTTAAAGGAGTTTATAACAGAACTGAAATGCTTAATGCAAGACGGATTAGTCTTTGCAGATCGCTTTTTTTATATCATTGTGCGCTGTTTTGTTATGGATGCGCCAGCTAAGTCTTTTATTTTAGGAACTAAAGGTCATAGTGGGTACTTTTCTTGTGTACGGTGCACTCAAAGAGGGGAAATGGTGAAACATCGTCTTGTTTTTCCAATAGCAGGCACTTTTACAATAAGAACCAATAATTCATTTCGGAACCGCCTTCAGCCAGAGCATCATTTAAAACAGTGTATTTCGCCAATAGAAAGCCTTAACATAGATATCGTATCACAGTGCTCTTTGGATTACATGCATGTGGTCTGTTTAGGCGTAGTGCGTACCCTGTTAAGTGCGTGGATTAAAAAAAAGGGGGAACAATTTTCATTATCTTCCTGGAAAATTGAATCCATTTCACAGGAGCTAATTTTAAATAGAAATAACATAACGAAGGAGTTTCAGAGAAAGCCTAGGAGCGTGAAAGACTTAGATAGATGGAAGGCAACAGAGCTAAGACAATTCTTGCTCTATACTGGCCCGTTTATATTGAAAAAAATATTAAGCTCAGATAGATATGAACACTTCCTAAAACTATCTTTAGCTTTACGAATACTTTTAGATAAAAATGATTGCAATAACAACAACTTATGTGCTGAAAATCTTTTGAAATCGTTTGTGCATGACATTCCAATTTTATATGATTTGTCCTTTCTGACATATAATTTTCACACTTTGTTACATATGCATGAAGATGCAAAGCTATATGGACCTTTAGATGGAATAAGTGCATTCAAATTTGAAAATAATATGCAAAAAATTAAACGTAAAGTTAAAATGGGGCGAAATGTTGCCGCACAGATTTTTAAAAGATATGTGGAAAGTAGCTATCATATAAAAATAAAAGATCCAGATAAGCGACATACATTATTTGGTAAAATTATAAGTGGGAAAATTTCAAATGTAAGTGCGAATGGTTTCTTCTTTTCCTTACGAGAACCAGATAACTTTTGTTTGGTTCAAAATAAAGTTGTGAAAATAACAGATATAGTCAAAGACCATAACGGCGCTGCTTTTATCGGAGAAGAAATTAAAAACTTGACGACACTTTTTCTTAAACCTATAGACTCTACTAATTTTAACATTTATTGGACGGCTGAGCTCACTTTTGATAATAAAATCAAATTTAATCTTAATGAAATAAATAAAAAATTCATATGTTTACGTGATTCTGTAGACAACAGCTATTTCTTCACACCTTTAATTCAAGATGTCGCAGAATAATTTATTTTCCTCTGGAGACTTTCAGTACACACCATCCAATAATTTAACTGCTTGTAAGTAAGAAAGTTAATTAATATTTACTAACAATTCTTTTGTATCTAATTCAAAACTGAAACCGTTTTTGCTGCATGCGTAATTAGGAACTTACACAAGACGTTTTGGTGGAATGTTGAAAATACTTACAGCCTTATTCATAAAAAATGATTCTGTCTTATTATGGGTTAATAAAAAAAATTTTTAATGGAAATCAGTTTCACAAAACTTTTATAAAGCAAAACTATTTTTTATGAATAGGTCCTATATTATTTACAAATTATCTCACTAATTACAATTATGAGAATTAGGTATTAATTATAACTTGTCGACCATGTAAAGGTGTTTAAAAAAAAAACTATGTCATGAGCAGGGCCAGTTTTTTGTGGCATATGCAATTTTTGCAATTTTAATTATTTCTGCAGTTACTGACACAAAAAGCCATTTTTAGTTTACTTTGGCATAAAATACCTTTTTTGCAATATAGAAAAACTTTATTGGCGACAGATTTTTTGGCCAGTCATTTTGAATCATTCTTCGTGCCACAAAAAACTTGCTTTGGGGCAAATCACGGCATTCGAAATCAAGTTACGTTCGTGTAGAAAAATATTTCGATGACTAAAATTGTTGGATCACGGTATTCGATCGTAATTCATGTTACCCACTACTAACGATTACGACGATCTAACATTTTTAACAACCGTTAACAACATTTTGATGACAAAGTACTCGATTTCGAATGCGGTGATTTGCCCCCTGGTCATGAGAATTCCCTCAAGATGTATTATGCATGCCCTTTCATGCAAGCATGCTTATAGCTTAAAAATAACTTTCTGCTGGCCTTTGGTATATTGAAATGTAGACAATGAATTTAATTTTCTAGTGCAAAACGTTCATGTTCCTCAATCTGATAGTGCGCAAATAATACTTGAAATGCGAGAGGAGCTTAAGTTCCTGAAAACGGAAATTTCAGCAATTAAAAACGGTATTAAAGAATTGGCGAATGAATTTAAGCTGTCATTTACTAAATTGACAGAGGAGGTTATCGCTATTAAGTTGGAAGGTAGAAAACAATACAAAGACAAAATATCAGCCGACCAATATAAGGACATGGAGCATCTACCCCTAGCCGATATAAATGATTTTAAAGCTTTTGATGTGCAACTACAAAAGGAGGAAGAAAAGCTTATGCAATTTGTAAGTATTTGTATAAATACATAGATATATATTTACATATTGTATAAATATATATGTATATACATATATATATGTATATCTATATATTGTTTATATATATGTACATATGTATATAAAACAAAACATTTTCAGAAACATTTCATTGCGAGGACAGGTGGTGATGGGCCCGCAGAGTTCATTAGATCAGCTGTACGAAAAGTTTTTACCGATGAACTAGCTTCCTTGTATACTTGGAAGGGGACTAGTAGCAAACCAAGCGCCGAAAAATCTTTTTCTGTTGCAACAATAAAGAGTAAGTATGGAGGAAGTATTATCCTTATTGACAAATATAATTGTTTTCTTCTTAGATGTTTGTCATCTCAAGTTTAACTGCACTGATAAAGACATGAATGCTGTGCTTCAAAAGTATTTTATGCATGCAACAGACCGAATAAAGCGACATCAACGTCTAAAATAAGTCTTTTTAATTTCTAATGAAGTTAATTTAATTTTTTTATAAGAGACAATGGACTTTTTACTTTTATTTTAAATTAATGATAATCAATTACAATTAATTATTAATAAAATTTTTTAAATAAAATAATTTAAATATGTACTTAATTTTTTAATAAAAAACGTATTTAGAAGAACATGTGACTTGAGGTAGTTTATTTCCCACATAGAAATATTTAATTTACGATTGAAAAATGAGACGAAAAAGTCTCCCCAATGATTTAAATATTACCAGAAAACTGATCAAAAATGAATCAAAAAATCGTATCAGAAATGATTCTCTGGGATGATTCATCTGTAGGGTACCATTTTCTCACAACGGGAGTATCATTTATGATCGAAAAATGAGCTCATATGCGGTTATTTTTCCCGTCAAGCTGATTCGGAAAAGATTCGATTATGATACAAGAACTATAAAATATGCGATTGAAAAATGAGACGAAAAAGTCTCCACAATGATTTAAATATTACCAGAAAACTGATCAAATATGAATCAGCAAATCGTATCAGAAATGATTCTCTGGGATGATTCATCTGTAGGGTACCATTTTCTCACAACGGGAGTATCATTTATGATTGAAAAATGAGCTCATATGCGGTTATTTTTCCCGTCAAGCTGATTCGGAAAAGATTCGATTATGATACAAAATGCTAGCTGGGGAAGAGAAAATAAAAATTTTATTCATAGACAACAACAAATGCATTACTAAATTTTCAACCCGCGTTGCCATCGTTCGATTTTTTGTATTCTTGGATGGATGAATTTATATATATATATATTATGATTTTTAGTAATTTTGTATGATACAAAAATGGTTTTATAATATTTTATATCTCCATTGGAAGATAGTATTGTCTATAATATAATATTTTAATATAAGCCTTATAAAAATTTTCTACAGAGGAACTTTTTTTTAAATCGAAAGAAATGTTATTTACTCAGTTGCACGAGTATTTTAAAATTTTTTTTCTTTACACCATTTACAGTTTTATTTCCGAATTTCCTTATCATATTTTAGAAAATTCTATTTATTTATATTTCATAATTTCCCAAATATGTATATACAGTGGCTCATAGTTTATTTTATGCAGCAAAATGTTATACTAAGAGAAAACAAAAAAGAATTTTCCCACTCTTTGTCCCACATTTTGCAATTTTCTAAAGTTATATGTATGTACAAATACAAATTTTGTTTAATTTTGCAGTAATTTTTTTTTTCATAAAAAACATGCGACTTGCCTCGTCGAACTTTAACAGTCAATTAAATTAAATTTTTGTGTGCGCTTAGGAGGCCAAAAAGTTATACTACATACAAGGGCTCACAGCGATAAGGCCGGTACTCTGTTTGAATTTTCGAAAAATGTTTAGCAACATTAATTATTTCATTTGAAAAAATTGACAAATAAAAATTATAAATTTCTTGTTTTCGAAATATATTTAGCAAAATTGCGTTCAGAAAAATTTCACGTGTTTTTCATAGTAAACTAGTTTTCCAAATTTTTCCACGCTTATTTCGACTAAATACTTTTTATATGGGCTTTGACAGCATTTCGGTCGAAATTGTGAATAGAATATAGGCTATAGAAACAAAAATCAATTTCACACATTTATAAAAGTGAAAACTAAGTTTGCCTTCTTATATTATTATCAATTTGATTTTGTGATCAACGGCAACACCTTTAAATGTTCTTTCTTGTTCACATAGTTGCCAGACAAAATTGATGCAATATCGCCAAATTTTGGAGAAAAAACATCAAAATCTTCATATTACTTTTTCAAATCGTTAATGTAAAATTATTAGGGTAGTTTTATGAAAAATACCTCAACATTTCTACAGAATTAAAAAATGCTTTCAATTTTTCATATAAAACGGTGTTATTTTGACAAAAATATTTAAAAACAATGAGTAAGTTCAATTTGAAGTATACGTAAAATAAGAAATTGCTTCTGTTTAATATATTTGTTCCTATAAATTTTTTTATTGTAAAAAGTTTTATGGGGAGAAGAGGGTACATACGAGGCTCTATATCTCAGGAGTTACATTGCCGATTATTATTATTTACATTTTTTAATTAGCTTCTTTAATATAGCTATCACCTATTAGTAATATATTACGAATTATAATGCTAGAAGTACGACTTTCAACGTCTAGTAGCGTCCTTATATAGAATTTTTTCAAAATTACAAACATTTTAATAGATGAATTGACTTGAAAGCAAATTTTTTGATTTGTAAGTCTTTTTTTTATAAAATATGTTTTTTCTCTTAATTAAAAGTAAGAAACAAAATGTTTTGATTCCACATACATATTTAGATTTTTTTACTCCTCTATTATAATTTCCTGGACTTGGTCTTTTAAATATTTCGTTCAAATTTAATATTTAAATCACGTTATTTTTAAACAGAAATAACGGAACACAATATTTTTATGTCAGATAAAATGGCAATATATAAGTCAAAATATTCCAACATTATGTACATTAATAAATTCGGAAAAAAATTTAAAATAATTTTAGCCTTACAAATATTGCGTGGAGTGTATAATTTATTCACTATAAGGAAGTTCGCCTGTATTAATTAAATGTAAGAAATACATATTAATGAAAACTTTATTTAAATATTTCATGTCATTTTATTTTTGGCATAAAAAGTCGTAAAAATGACGTCGTCTGGCAACATTATTTGTACGCTCTTGCTTAAAAAAACAGTCACTAACACATGAAAAATTCACAAATACATTATACTTAAATATTTTCTCCCATTGAGGACCCCTGCAATTAATAAAAAATAAAACAATTATTTTTAAGTAAAAACAAAAGACAACTCTTTTTTGCAAATGATCAAACTTGTCCACACACTCTCATTCGTTTCCATTTTGTAAAAAAAAAAATTCATAAACCACCGTGCATTTGCCCATGTGTATTCCCTTTAACTTTGTTTTTTATGAACAAATTCAAATAAAGACTAAACCTGTACCTCCACTCATGTATCAATGTTGAATTGGTTATGTTGTTTGCATTGTTAGTAAAGGGTGTTTTTTATGAAGTTTTTTTTTATACGAATCACTCTGTTGTCTGACAGCTGTTTTGACAATTTAAAGTGACGTCTCTGCTCAGTATTGTTTGGCAAATCATCATGAACAGGTTAACTCCAGAACAACGCTTCCAAACCGTGAAAATTTATTTTCAAAAACAGTGTTCAATTAAAAATGTTTATCCGCTTTTTTACGGCAAAATTCTCTTCAGTGATGAGGCGCATTTTTGGTTGAATGGATATGTCAACAAGCAAAATTGCCGTATTTGGAGCAAAGATAATCCACACGCCGTTCAAGAATTATCAATGCATCCCGATAAATGTACTGTTTGGTGCGGTCTATGGGCTGGTGGAATCATCGGTCCTTATTTCCTTAAAAATGGGGAAGGACGACGCGTTACCGTGAATGGAAATCGATACAGATTGTGATCAATGAATTTTTGGTGCCAAAACTTTAAGATATGGATGTAAACGAAATGTGGTTTCAACAGGATGGTGCCACTTGTCATACTGCGGGCGAAACAATGGACTTATTGAAAGAGCATTTCAACGACAACATTATTTCGAGAAATGGACCGGTTGAATTGGCCTCCGCGTTCGTGTGATTTGACGCCACTCGATTATTTTTGTGGGGATACCTGAAATCATTGGTTTACGTGGATAAACCAGCAACGATTGACGCTTTGGAAAACAGTATTCAACGTGTCATTGCTGAAATACGCCCTCAAATGCCTGAAAAGGTGGTCGAAAATTGGACCTCTAGAATGACCTTTGTGCAAAATAGTCGTGGTGGCCATATGCCCGAAATTATATTTAAATGTTAAATGACAAGAAATTATCTACCAAATAAAAAAATTTTTTTTGCCATTTCATAATTTGGCATGTGTTTTATTTAAATTTCAAATCGGCAAGCTCTTATAAAAACACCCTTTATATCATATTGCTCAAGTCACACAGACGGTCGGTTCAAACATATTGTGTGAATTAATAAGAATAAGAGCGTTTGGACACGATGAATTTACTACAAGCCCCTCTCTTGCCTGTGCGATCTTCATCCTAAAATACTTTTGTTAATTCTACTCATAATCAGAACTTGATGTACATATACAATGAAATGATTTTTAATCATCATTGAATTTTTCTTTAATCTTTAAAATGGACAAAATTTTTGTGCTGAACAAAATCAAGAAAAATCGTGATTTTGAAGTACTCCGGTCATTACATCTGTATCCAAAAATTTACTTACTTCTGCTCACCTATTTTGCTATCTGTATAGCAAAGGAAACGTTTGACGACAAGCTACTAAAAAGAAAAAAAAAAATATGTATATATATATATATATATATATATATATATATATATATATATATACATATATATATATATATATATATATATATATATATATATATATATATATACATACATATATATATATATATATATATATATATATATATATATATATATTGGACCAGAGTGTGTAGTTTTGTACAGCTTGTTCTAATAGAACTTCGCAGATTAGCACAGATTCGTAGGAGAGTTAGTACGTCTTAGGATTCGTTAGCTACTGACGATTAAATATGCGCATCAGTTCCGAACCTCCTTACCTAGGAACTAAGGAGGACGTAGGAATAATACTGATAATACTACCCACCCTGATGAAATGCCAAAGCTGTCCCAGGGTGGTGCTAGTGAAGTTGTCGTGGGGCCACTATTGATAGTTGCTATCATTACGTCCATAAAAAAAAAAAAATAAAAAAAAATATATATATATATATATATATATATATATATATAAATATATAAATATATATGTATATATATATATATATATATATATATATATATGTGACAGCGTATAGAGAAAGGGACCTAAGGGTAAAAAAATCAATTTTCACTTTTTTTTTTTTTGATGTGGACAGCATCTGAGCATCGAATGAGACCCATCCCATGCACCAAAAGTGTTCCCTCCCAGAGATATGCGCGTTTTATGAAATGATGGTACACCAAAGATACACGTATTTAAATCTGTAAAATGGGTCTACTGAACAAAACCGGTTTTTACCCTTAGGTCCCTTTCTACTTTGCGCGTCACATATATTATTAGGACCGGAACGCACGGCATGCGTTGTACAGGAACTAGGAAAAGTAGAAAAAAAAGTCGAAGTAGAATTTGGAAGTTTCACCAAAGAAAGAATTTTCTCTGTAATGCTCTGTGCGATTCGTTGGTAATTCGACGACAAATTGGTGTGATTGAGATGAAAAGCGCCTTGTACAACAAAACTGTATGTCTCGGGAAAGAGATGACATGAAATATGTCTTACACCTTCTTAAATAGTCAAGCCACGCACATTCTTGCTTTGATACCTGAAAAATGTGCTCTGTTTATCCAAAACCGCGCTGAAGTTGAGTTTCATTCCAAGAACATCAAAAGCTTCTGATTTCTCAGCGCTAATGCCACCTGCTATCCACAAATAGTTTGTATTGTTTGCAATATTTAATGAGTATAATATACTATAATATATATTTTATATTAATTTTTTCTTTTCATACATCTTCCTTTATGCTGGTGATATATAATTTTTAACTTCCGAAAAAATCGAGTTTTCACCAGATTTCGACGTTTTCAAAAACCTAATCGAGCGCCACCAACCAGCGCTTCAGGGGTTCGAGAGATTTCGTAAACGGAAAACATCGATAAAAATGGTGCTGATCGACTGCATTTCAAAGGGTGATTTCAAACTCAGATATCCTGTGAATGGGAACTGGATCGCACAGATAGATTTCGAAAAACGCCCAAAAAAAATATTTACCAAAAATTTTTAAAATGGGTATATTAAAATTTCTTTTAAATTACTTTGCCGATCGATTTCAACAACTAACCAGTTTCTGACTACGTCGATCGCCATAAGCCGGCTTAAAATCGAATCATGCGTACGAGTCATTTCGTGAACGAAAAATTCAAAAAAGTGATTTGTTAAAGAAACTCTTAAATTATGTACCAAGATTGTGGCGAGATTCTGTTGAGAGATCTATCAAACTTAGATTTCTTGTAAATTGTTAGCAATTATGGCAAATCTTTATAAAAAAAACAAAGAAAGAGAATATTTTTTTCAAAAGATTTTTATTTTGACTTTTCAATAAATTTGTTAATCGATTCTACAAACTAATAACTCTTAAAATTAAAATATGAAGGAAAAAATATTTATTTTAGACTCCGCAACGTAAATCAAATTATGATGCGATTAAAATTAGAGGAAAGTTTCAGGAATAGTTTTTACCGTCAACTGTTTTCCATATTTTTTAACTTTCCGCTAAGAAAATTTAAAATTTTTTACCTCGTTTTAAAAAAGTCGAGCTTTCACCAGATCTAGAAATTTTGAGTTCCCAGTGAGCTTCCCTGAATACCCCTGAGAAGCCGTAACTATGTCTGTATGCACATGTGTGTGTGCAAGTATGTGACCCGCTTATAACTCTTACACGGCTGAAACTAGCCGCGTTTCCAGCTTAGATTTCCTATGAATTGGAACCGGTTCGGACCGGTACATTTTTGAAAATATCAAAAGGACTGAAAAATGGGTTGATGCGTTCGTGAGATTTAGTGAACGAAAAAAAAATTCGAAAAAAATGATTTCTTAAAGAAAACCCTGATATTAAATATCTGATCAATTAGTGTTCGAACCAAGCTAGTAGCGTTTCAAAGGTTTCTTTCAAACTTTAATTTTGAAACTTACTTAGGAAGTTGCAGAAATGGCCTTTAATGTCAACCGTTTTCCCTATTTTTTTTAACTAGAAAAAGTATATTAAAAAGAACTTGTGTTTTACTTGGCAACGACGTCTTATTTGGCGTTAGAGAACACAAAATTTTGTATTCCAGAATACACAAATTTCAATTGACATATAATGACATAAAGCAGATCTCGAGATTCTCCTATTGTGTGTTATACAATGAATTCATTTCAGTATGTTTTTGTTACAAAAACTTGTTAATAAAAGAACACAAATTAATTCACAAAATATCCTAAAACTTTTTTCTTCACACCCTCAGTCAATTTTATTTTTGGTTAAAAAAATTTGTACTTTCGTTAGAGTATTATATTATATATAAATTACTATAGCGACAAGCGGTCAAATGAAATCAAATAGAAGGAATAACTTAGTCAACCTCTGAATGTCGTATACACATTACTTATTTCTTCTATACATCTTGAAGATATTTGTTTGGTGACTTTACTTGTGAAACTAATTACTCGTACCATATCTTCAGATACATGCTATAAAATGCACAACCGCACACAACTATTATCATTTTTTAATTACACTATACATACATATGTACTTGAATATCTGCAAAAACAACAACAAAAATATATCAAAAATATTATCAGCTATTAAATTAGCAAAGGACTTAAGAAAATACGTACTTCGCAAAAATATGCTGGTCTTTACTCCATACTACATAGACTATGTGGAGCTGGCTATTAAAAAAAGAGTGCTTTTAATGTTTGCTGCCACACTGATGGGCAGAAATATGTATGAATGGATACATATAATTTGCTGCCCAAACACATGCTACCTATAATGAATATAACTAAATGAAGTGTGCTTGTGCACATTTGTATGTGTGCGGAAGTGTGTGTGTGTATGTCAATGTTTGAGCATTTGTATGAGGTTGTTTGCGCCAGAGTGCTTGCAAGCTCAAAACCAGTTCCCCAAAGCAATTAAAACGATAAGACTGGCTATAATAACTAAAGTATGTATAGACAGATATTGTAACACTTTCACGATGTTACAAACTCATCAGGACTTAAAAACGAAGAGCATTAATGCGTATGTTTGTATATTATAATGATATAGGTTTCTTGAATCTGGTAAACATTGAGCATAGAAATGGCCAAGAGTACATTAATTTAAAACTATAACAGTCAAGTATAAAACAACTTTATTTTCCAAAAGATAACATGTAATTGATGTGCAGACAGAATCATGCATACCGCATGTGTTGTACATTAGGCTTGGGAAAAGAAACACTACAAGACAATACAAAAAAAAACGCAATAAACTATGGATATAGGTATTACAAACAACTTTTCAGAAGATACAAGTGACTCTAGTCATTAACCAAAATATTTAACAACACATTAGAGATTTCGAATTATTAAAAATAACAAAATCCTTGCAAGAGTGTAAGTTTTAAACTGAAATTGTTTCTAATTTTCTTGCAAGATTTATATTAAGTGCTGTATTATATGGCGGGGCAAAAAACGATTAGTAATTACATTATCACATTTTTATCCGTGTAATATTTTATGTAATACCATAATGATCTATGTATGTTGTTAAGAGACTAATTGTGCAAAATTAAAATAATAAAATAATGTTTGTGCTCCTAAACACTGAACAGCAGAAATTGTCTTGATATGAGCACAATCGTCGCTTGTTTCTGTAAACAAACAAAAAAAAATCTGGTATTTTATGTTCAAATTAAAAAAAACTGAAAATCGAGTTTTTTATTGTTGCTTCAATATATGTAAATGTTCATAAGAAAATGTTTATAGGTATTATGTATTTAATAAAATAGACATCCTTAATCATGTGTTATTCTTAACATATAATCGTTTGAATCAATCTAAATAACTTTCACAAAAAAAATTTTATTTTAAAAGTTTTTGTTTTCAAACTGACATTTCAAATGCCATGATAAATGATAAAACAAGGCTTGAATTGAACATATATAATATAGGTTTCCACTTATATTATATCGGATCGCTTGTGGGAAGAGTGTGGCGAAAATTGATTCCGTAACATATGAAGAACTTTACATTTTTCTACAGTCACTACCATAACATTGCATACATTTTTGCAATTACTGCAGAATGTGTTTGTAGTAATTAGGGGCTCCGATAATATATATTCAATATCTAGCTTCATGCAATATTCGATAAATAAATGTTCACGATAATGCTGAATTTTAATTGCTTTTTTATTGAAAATCAGTGATAGCAATGGACTTTCTGTATGGACGAAAAAGGCATTGTTTTGAACGCAACTTCTCGAAGATACCTGTTGACAAATATATTAAGCTTTTTTAAATTTTTTTGTTTTATTTATCGGAGAATGGCATACATACAAGAATAATTTGTTTCCCTTCTCCGCGATCAGTTAAAATATTTTTTTTTTGGAAATATCGCGATAAGTTTAGCAATTCAATTCACTAAATTCACCTAATAAGAAAATGAAAAAGTTAAAAAAGAATATATATTGGAATGAAACGGCAGTGGGATTTTCCACTTTTCCTGTTTTTTCTTTAATTGAAATCATGAGAAAAAAAACTAATATTACACTAAACTTTTAATACAATAGCAGATTTTAAAGTTCCTAATGATATCAGCCTGAACTATGATTCTTCTCAAAAATACATCAAAATTAAAGCTTAAAGTCGCTCGGCGCTATGTACGTTTTAATTTGTGGAAAATTTTGATTTTGCTAAACGTTTTCACACATAGTTTTTTGGCCAACAAATTGACTAAAACTAATCTACATATGACGTACCATATATGAAAATATTGAAAACATCTGTCATAATCTTTCTGATTTTTCTCGTTCATTTTTTTCGAAGGATACAGTTATCTAGTCTCAAGTAGTTAGGGTTAACTCATAAGGAAACTACGCAACATGCACTAGTGAATTCAGATTCACTCTGCAATGTGCCGAATCTTAAATACCCTTCACAGATGTGCGTATATGTTCTTTCTTTCTTTATTTACAATTTAATTAAAAAAACAGAATGTTGTTATCAGTTACTTTTATATTTAAGAAAACGTTTAAATTTTTCGGCTTCTTATTTCTAATATATCTGAACGTCTTTCTAATATATTAAATATGCTTGATTTACAAACAATAAGAATGAATTCGTTTTATGTACCCCAAAAAGTTTTAATTGTCCAACCGTAGCATCGTCTTTTAGATATTTTTGGTTTCTAATACCAATTTATTTCATGCTGATATATAAAGTAGGTATAATTCATCATAAAAATCAAAAATAGCAAATTATATGGTTACTTTTATGAATCAAAATATGTCGATATTCCAGCCCTGAAATTGGGTTTTTAATTTTTTTGGTTTTTAATACCAATTTAACCCTTCCCGAAGTTTAAAAATATTTCATTCACAAAAATAAAAATTAGGGATTTATATGGCTTCTTTCATATACTAAAAATTTAGATTTTCGAATCATAGAATCGAATGTTTAATTTCTAAAATATTTAATACCAATTTAATTCTTAGCGAAGTATAAAACGTGTTTAATTTACTGAGAAAATAAAACCAAATTAGGAACTTATATGGTTACTTTTATGTACCAAAAAATTTTTTATTTTTCAACCCTGGAACCGAAATTTTAATTTTAAAATTTTTAATACCAATTTAAGTTTTCCTGAAGTATAAAATAATTTTAATTATACGTTTGATTCAATAGTAAAACAAAATTTGGAATTTATCTGGGTAATTTTATATACCCAAAAATTTCGATTTTCCAACCCTGGAACCGAATTTTAAATTTGTTTTGCTTGCCAACTCAATTTTTTCTGAAGTATAAAATAGGTTTAATTCACTAAAAACACAAAATTTGGAATTTATGTGGGTACTTTTATGTACCAAATACATTTCGATTTTCCAAGTCCGGAAGCAAATTTTTATTTATTTACCAATGCAATTCTTAGTGAGGTATAACATATTTTTACCTGGAAAAAAATTAAATTTTTAACCTTTTTGGTCATATTTATGTACCATGAAATATTTAATTTTTCCCACTATGGAATCAAAATTTTGATTTTTTAAGGTTTTAATACCAATTTTGTTCTTCCGGAACTATAAAATAGTTTAAATTAGCAAAAACAACAACGTCAATTGCCTTTTTGGTTACTTTCATATATAATATATATATATATAAATTTTCCAACCCTGGAAGCTAAATTTGATTTTTTGGTATTTTTTTACCAATGCAAGCCTTAGTGAGGCATAAAATAGTTTTATTTAAGAAAAACTTAAAATTTTTAACCATTTTTGCAGTTATCCAACCCTGTAATGGAAATTTAGATTATTTTTAATTTGTGATACCAATTTTATTTTTCCTGAATTATAAAACAGTTTTAATTAGTAAAAAACCAACGTTAGTTGCTTTTCGGTTACTTTTATGTATAAAAAATTTCAATTTCCCAGGTTTTTTTTTTCTTTTTTTACCAATACTAATCTTCATAGGTACTACCAAATATTGCATGTACAAACAAAAACTTTCAATTTCCCAACCCTGGAAGTGAAATTTTATTATTTTTGTTCTTAATACACATTTGAGGCTTCCCAAAGTATGAAATAAGTTCAATTTACAAACAAATAATTGGTTTTTGGTAGTTAATTTTGCGTCGAGAAATAGGTGTAAGCAATCGCATATGAGCATATGTAGAGTAGTACACCTAGGAAGCTAATGTAGTATTTTAAAATCTTTTTTCCTTTAAACACATATTTAAAGTGTTTTCTTTATAAATTAATTTAAAAAACATATATTTAAACAAATATATAATAATCAAATTGGATTTTGAACATTATATGGAACATAATGGGTGATTCAAGTAGAGATACTTTTTTCAATAGCCTTTTTTTGACAGATCACGTATGATTCGTGTCATGCTGTCATGTTATTTTTGTTTAGTATTGTTTGGCATTTCATAATGGAAAGACTTACGCCTGACCAACGTTAACATATAACCGACTATTTGATGCCTGAAATTGAAGCTCGAGATCTCGGCGACATTTGGTTTCAGCAAGACCGCGCCACTTCCCATACGTCGCATCAATCAATGGAGAACACTTCGATGAGCACATAATTTTACGATTTGGACCGGTCGATTGGCCACCAAGATCATGTGATATCACATCGTTAGAGTTTTTCCTGTGGGGATATGTAAAGTCTAAAGCTTATGCGGACAAACCCGCTTCGATTCAGGCCTTGGAGCAAAACATCACGCGTGTCATTCGCCAGTTACCAGTCGAAATGGACTCAGTGGATGGACCATCAAATGATAATAAACATTCTCCATTAAATTTGAATTTTCTGTGTTATTTTCTTTAAAAAAGTAGGGAAACTCGAAATGAATCACCCATTTGTTAACAGAGGTGTGTAACTAATGAATTCAACTTCACCTACTCGTATATATGTATAAACTAAAAATTTTTGGTAGAACAAGTCGAAACATGTTAATGAAAAGGTGTATAATGAAAATTTCAAATGGACTTGGGAGGAATGAAAGAGCTCATGACCACACCCATTTAAATTATATTAGTTTGGCCATATCTTCTTTTCAAAAACGACTGGATGATAGAGTTCGACTCAAGTCTAAATATTTTACTAGAGGTGAGTGTGATATTTTGACAAATTTTATTTAAATACTGTTTTTAAAAAGTTTCATTCCTGGTGTTGAGGGCATACCTCAATAATAACCAAATTGTATTAATTCCTGTTTGCCATGTGCTGACACACGGCTAACCGTTCATGGTGCCAGTGTATTAAAGAATGTGGTTTATGTACGCAAACTCAAGATATGTACAGTATAGGTATGTACGAGTATATATTTTCATTAATTTAAAAATGTGTCAATCATTGCGTAAATTTAAATATTGTTTCAGTTGTTAAATTCCCACACAATAGCCCAATTCACAATCCTGTGCAAATGGTCTTGCATTATAGCATTTGCAAATTGAGAGAGTATTTGAGAGCATTTTCAATGTATTTTGTTGGTGTAGAGTACAATTATTTTGCTCATGCTACGATGCTAGACTACTTGCTCGAGATTGTGAACTGGGCTAATATTTTATAAGTATCTACATGAGATTTTACTACGGCTCTTTACTGGTAGTATTGGTAAATTAAACGGTTTTTTAATAGATTAAAAAAATTGTATGAATAAATATGTGTGACAGCCACTATCAAGGCTTTCAGTAGACAAAAACGACACAACCGCATACTGGATACAATTATAATTTTTATTATATTTATTATTTAAAAGTACCAGTCATTTTTGTTAAAAAATATATAAAAATACATGCATTCCCATGTACTTAACGTTAATTGTATAACAAATAACATTAAAGATTTTTAGCATAGATACTTGGCATAGGGATAGGTGCTAAAACAGTATTACAGCCATTAAAAAAGTTGTTACCAATTTGAACCATTAATTCTGCAGTTTTTTAATTTAACATATGCAGCTATATATCATGTGTATATATGCATGTATATATATATATATATATATATATATATATATATATGTATATATGTATATGTATACTCGTACATATATATTTATATATACATATATATATATATATATATATATATATCAGTGGTAGGCGCCGTCAATGTATTGGTAAATTGTGTAAGTGTTGAGCTTAAGAGCTACCCACCAAACGCAAAGCTAAGCGTTTGAAAGAGAATGGTATATTTATACAAAATTAGCAATATTTTCTAAGTTGAAAAAAAAACATTGATTACCTAAAATTATTAATTAGAAATAAAACTTTTTCTGAGTAAACAGTAAAATGAAAAAACTTTAAAAAGATAGGACAATAATTTGTTACGTTTTCCATTCAAGAAAAAATAAATAAATAAATAAAAGAATGGTTGGTTGCTGGAGCATAACACTGAATATTCACCAAAAACAATAAAAAACGCGGTTATATTAAGTTTTGATATTTGTCGGCATGGAAGATCATTTTCATATGAGAAACATATTCAAAATATTTTTGATAAGATTTTACACAGACTAATTAATAAGACTAAGTGTATTACTAAATTAAGGGAATTAGTATAGTTCGTTATTGGAGAAAAATTGTATAAAAGGCATTGTATGTTATCGAAAGCATTGTTAATGACAAAATATTTTTCGCATATCATCATGACTGAAATTGTTTGCTGGGCAAATATTCTGGAAAAATATATAAAAAAATTCGTAAGCATCCGCCTGATATTCATTCATTGCTGTCTCATCGACGATTAAATTAAAGACGGTAAGAATACGTGTGAATGATCTCAGCACAATTGTGCTATGAAACGCCCGTATCTGATATATATCTATATATATATATATATATATATATATATATATATATATATATATATATATATATATATATATATTCCTGTATAATGTGCAAGTGTTTCACCAATTCTTCATTCCACCCTGCTACACTCACTTTATAAAGAATCCTTGATAAAAAAGTATACATACTACATATATTGATAGTAGAGTATATGTACATGCCATGAAAGGCTATTTTCGGTTATGTTAATTAAATAGTTGCTAATGACTTTCTTTTTAATCATGAAAGTAATTAAACCATAATTAATTCTCGATTAGAAGCAAAAGCAATGTAAAACTTTCAAATTGTATTTACATATGCGTTTTCTTTTGTGAACTTGCATCACGCCAAGCCAGCGTCAGACGTGCTATGCTGCAAGTTCACTACAGACATACTGGCAGAAAGTATCTTTGGAAATAAACAAGTAAGCTGGGCGTTGTCTAAATTTACCCCTTATAAATCTCCAGGCCCGGATATCATCTATCCATGCCTTCTTCAACAGGGTCGAGATTATATTGTTCCACAACTGTCCAGGATTTTCAAATCAAGCCTACTGGCATGTTATATACCGAAGCCTTGGTGTATGGTTAGGGTGGTTTTTATAAATACCAAAGCCTGGTGGTAGATCTGAACATCTTCCAAAATCATTTAGACCAATCAGTCTCAGCTCGTTTTTCCAGTTTACCCGGTTTTTATATTCTCCCTCATATTAATAAGCTTAGGGTCTTTCTTCACTTGCCTGAGAATATCAGCATAGGAGGCGTTCTCACACGATTTAATAACCAGGACATCTGAACGAGACACCTGCTTATTCCTTATCCTATTTCTATTCCTTACCCTGGGACGGAGTTGGTTCGGCATAGCAGCACTATTTGCTACCGCTGATTCTACAGAACAACCTTCACTACTTCTGGCATCATTTACTGTATCCTTCCTCTTCTTCTTACCCCTATTCACCTTTGGCCTAAGAGTATTTTCATATTTTCTACACCTCGGGGTCGCGCCTGCAGGGACAGAGGGAGATGGACGTGCCATATCCCCTGTCTGGGTCTGCTTGTTGCAATGCGCTTTTACTTTCCTAGCAGTTCTACTGCTTAGCTCATTTGACATTTGCATATAATACGCCTGTATTTCTCGAGACATCGAAACTATATCCTTGTGGACATTTGATCTTGTATTGAGAAAGTCTAGTAGCTTTACTATCTTCTCTCCTAATTTGACAACTTTGCTCGTCGGTTTTTGCGCACCACCAGCTATGGTGCTAAAACTTCCCCTATCCGGCATGTTCACCACCGTAGGGCACGACCTCATGATCACCGGCCTCTTCACGAATGAATTTGGATTTTCAATCTCTCTATTTCCTGAGCTTTCCGTGCCCGCTTTTACTTTAATTAAAATTTTTTTGTTTTCCATTCAATTGGGTCCCAACTCGCAGCCGCTGTATCCGTTCATTGAGGTTCATGCGAGGGTTGACGATAAGACCTTACGGATCTATTCGTCAGCGCCAGATCCGTCCTAACCGACAATCGACATCCGGACCTACACCACCAACTTAATGATGACGAACTTCAAACGTACTTTGAGACTTGCCAACTTTTAATAGGACGGAGGCATATATATATATATATATATATATATATATATATATATATATATATATATATAGTACTTTTCGCTTATAGTCCATAACTGTAGTTGCCCAACTTTTGTGGACTGTAAGCGAATTTGAACTATAACCGATTTTCTTTATAAGCCACTTAATGGATTATAAGTGAATCCTGATTTAATCCTCATTTTTGACTATATAAAATTATTTTCTTTCAATTTTCTTAAAACAAAAGAATAGTTTATTTAAATTTTAAAACAACCATTAAAACAAAAACATTTATTTTTATACCCTCCAAAAAAATAATATGGAGGGTATATTCACTTTGTCATTCCATTTGTAACGCAGCGAAATATCCATCTGAGACCCCATAAAGTATATATATTCTTGATCAGTGATGAAATCTAAGACGATTTGAGAATGTTCCTCCGTCTGTGAATATCACGATTCAGTCCAAACGAAAAGAGCCAGACTCTTGAAATTTGGTATGAATATACCCTGAAGGATTGCACAGGTTCAGTTTGGAAATGGGCTTAATCAGCCTAGAGGGAAAAAAGTTCCCCTAAGAAGAACTAAACCTACAGGTTGGTACATAATTTTTAAAGTTTTTTGTAATTTTGTTAAGCAAATGATATATTTATATGTTAAAGAAGGTCCAACGCGTTATACTTGGAGCCATAAAATATATAATTAAAAGAACAGAGTGGACTCTGAACGTTAGTTTTTTCAATACAGTGTGGGTGCTGTTGGCTGAAGTAGTAGAACACGAGACTATGAAGCGGAGGGTCGTGAGTTCGAGCCCGCGCTGAGTTATGAAATAATGAGTTGAATTCTTCTGAACAGCATTAGTGCGTGCTTGTGTTAGTTGTTGCCAGCCTGTTTCAATGATGAAGGCATAGTCACTGATCACTGAACATAATTGGCAGCGACTGACACTATCATGTACTAAAAGCAGAGTGACCTCCGTCGGCCCTGTAGCAAAAATTAGCCGGCGAAGTAAAAAAAACTGTCTATCTTCTCATCTTTCCTAATCTGTCCCCTCAATACTATCCCCTCGTTTTCAGTTCCAGCGCAATGCATTACATATATAAGGGTCATCTCCTGAGTGCTGGTCCAAGAAGAAAAATAATATTAGTTACGCATGCCAACAAAACGTGGAAATTCAAAAAAAACCTGCAAATGAATACGACAGTTTTGGCTTATATCCGTTTTTGGCCGTTAAGCGGAATGGACTATAAGCGAAAAGTACTGTATATAGTTATAGCTATATATATATGTATATATATATATATATATATATATATATATATATATATATATGTGTATATATATATATATATATATATATATATATATATATATATATATACATATATATATATATAGTATATATATATATATATATATATATATATATATATATATTTATATATATATAAATATATATATATATATATATATATATATATACATATATATATATATATATATATATATATATATATATATATATATATTTATCTATATATATATATTCAGGCAAAATCTATTATAACGACGAATGATGTAATGTTAGACGTTTTCGTTAAACTAAAAGATTCGATATACCGTATGAAGCTCGTTCGGTACAGCGGATTTAGCTTTAAATTAAAGATTAATTTATGAGCCACTGGGCATAATAGTTAACGGGTATGAAGTTAGAAATTTGCTATTTTCAATTAAGGGTTGATTTCATATTATTGATGTTTTGTAGTATTATAATGTATTTTCTTTTGGTGCTTTTACTTGTTTTTTCATCTCGATAAAATGTGTTTAGAAACTATTTTTTCATTCATTCTGGCCAAAGGACATTATGACATGACCCATTTGGATTTTGTTGCCTTAAATATTAAATCTCATTAATAGGACTATTGCAATAGAAACTCTTCCAGGAATAAATTTTTGTAGCAATAATAAAATGACATGAGCTCGCTAAACGCTTATCTAAAATTCAATAGAAAAAAGCTTTCAAGGTATTGATTAAAAATAAAAACAGATTTCTTTATTTTTAATTAATTAAAATCTTATAAACATGGTTTTAAATTGGTAGCTAAAATGATGTATCGTGATACGGTGAAATTTTTGTTCCACTTTTGTGTCTCGCCAAATTGATGAATTATAACCATACTTTTGTTTATAATCCATCTATTATTTGTGATTGCCCACACCCACCGCCCGCAGACCGAAAATTAAACATTTTGCCACAGTGTTCATTAGGAGAGAAAGCTCTGTAGGCGTGCCAAATATCATGTTTCTAAAGGTACGTTTACACTTATCAAATATTTGACCAAAAAATCGTAACCACTAAACACTAATACAAAACTTTTGAATTCAAAAAAGTATTTATTGAGTTAAATCGTTTCCAATAATATTGCATTCCTGATACTGTCTACTAGTTTTGTATGAAACTGTTTTAAATAATAAACACGCACCTGGAGAAAAATATTTTTCATTAGTATTTAGTGGTTACGCTTTTCGGGGCAAATATTTGATAAGTGTGAACGTACCTTAAGTCATCACACGTCTTTAAAAATATAAAAATTTTACGGAAAAACAAAGATAAATTAGACATTTATTCCAAAATTCAAAGGCCTCGATCTCCACCCACATAGTGAATATTGGAAATCTGACTCTGTAATAATCTTTGTCAGAAAAAGAACTTTAGGTATTCCATATTTTATTTTGTTATTCCGAAAATGTTAAAATTATTTAAATCTTGATTTATTTTTATTGACCTTATCAGTTTATTGTAATATTTATCAAGCTTGTGGTCGTTTTTTATAATATATTATTTCTTATAATTTTTATTCGATATTTCGTTAACAGCTTGTTAACATCTTCAGGAAATAAAAATTATAATTTTTATTTCCTGAAGATGTTAACAAGCTGTTAATGAAATATCGAATAAAAATTATAAGAAATAATATATTATAAAAAACGACCACAAGCTTGATAAATATTACAATAATTATTTAAATCTTTAAAAAGAAATATACGAATCACAAATATGACTATATTATGGTCTTCTACGCACAGAGTACTTTAAATGTGTCTAATTTTATATGTATGATATATGTAAAGGTTCCTTAAAAAATTATAGGAAAAATTTTGAGGATTCTAACAAAAATCAAAAGCCACGCCCACCTTTCACAAACCGAAAATAAAAATCTGACTCCGTTCTGCACCAACGGAGCAAAAATAGTTCAACTATGCCAAACTTTAGCTTTCTGCGATATCAGACGGAAAGAGAATTTGACATACATACATACATCCGGACATACAACGAATATATATATATATATATATATATATATATATATATGTATGTACATATAGATGTGTTTCATATATTTCTTATATTTCATACCATAAAAGTAAAATATTGATAAAGAAAAACTTTGAGAGAACCAAAACCAGCTTTAATAAATTCGCCATCCGAGTAAAGTACGTTATGTTAAATGTTTAGGCACCATAATCCCTAATTAAGGATTTTACTCTTACTAGTATAGGCTAGTAAAATAATTTTTTTTTATAATGGGGTATCCGCGCAACACAAGAGTTTAAAATTTTTGCAAAAAATACTCGTATCTTCGTATTTTGTAATCAAATTAATCCAACCTAGTTATTTCTCTATGATAAAACAAGAAAATTTTATTATAAAATGTCCTAGAAAGTGTACTCACATATACATAGATTTCTTTAAACATTTTGAGCAATAGATTTGGTACTAGGGAAAACTGTTTCTTGCTTCAAAGAAAACTGAAAACATATTTCAGATTTTATAAAAATCACGGAAAAATTATAAAATAAGAGGATTTTTTCTTAATACATTTCGGTCCTTTAAAGCAAAGTAGTCATGCCTCAAAAATATAAAATTTTTTGGCTATTTAAACAGAAGTGCTCTTTCTTACTATCCCCATGTGTAAAAAAATACCAGCATTATATCTTAAGCTAAAATGAAGTTATAGCTAAATATATTTTGCGCAACCGTATCTTAAAGCGTACATTATAAAAAGGTGAATCGAATTTCCTAAGCTTGATCTTTGCTGAGATTTGACTATGTTGCATTCAAGGAGCGATATTTATGGATTCCTCTTGTTATTATACCCTTCACAAAAAATAGGTTTATCATTCCGTATGTAATTTCTTCGATATCAATATAGGACCCCATAAAGTATATACATTCTGGATCCTTATAAATAGCGATGACGATTGAGCGATGTCCGTCTGTCCCTCTGTCCATCGGTTCATCTGTCTGTACGTAAAATCGGGTTTCCCAAGCCAACAGAAGAGAAAATACTTCGTTCTTGGACCGTTGGATTAGAAATGAACTTAAATATAGTGGTATTGAAATTCAGAATCCGATGTACGGTTCCAGAGCTGAGAAGCTTACACCAATTTCTCGACGCAAAATTTATACCAAAAATAATTTTTTTTTTTTTTTAATGTTTGTAAACTAAACCTATTTCGTGCTTTGGGAAGCCTCAATGGTCTATTAAAAAATAAAAAAATTAATTTTTTTTCCAGGGATGGGAAATTAAAAAAAAAAATTATATTAAATTGAATTAAGATTCTATAGGCTAATTGTTCGAAATTTTAATTTAAATCTCAGAAAGACATGTTTTTTTGGAGCCATTCCGTATTTTGTAGTACATGTAGTAACTAAAATTGTTAACAATTTTAAGTTTTTCTTTAACAAAACTTCTTTAAACGTCATGAAGATTTGCATTGGCCAAAAAAATTCTTAAATTCAAATTTTGCTTCCAGGGGTGGGAAATTGAATTTTTTTTATACGTGAAAGAAATTAAACAGACAACTGATGTTGTTTTTTTTTTGCTAACTAAACCTGTCTTATATTTTAGGAAGAACAAAATAGGTATCAAAAATAAAAAAAATAAAAATTTCGAATCTAGGGTTGAACAAGTGCAATATTTTATGGTACATAAAAGTGACCAAAATGGTCAAATATTTCAAATTTTTCTTAAAAGCGTTGCACTGATAAAAAAAAATTAAAATTTCGTTTCCAGGGTTGGGAAAATGAAAGTTTTTTTGGTACACGCAATATTTTGTAGTACATGTAATAACCACAATGGTTTCAAAATTTGAGTTTTTCTTAAACAAAACTACTTTATACCTCAAGAAGATTTGCATTGATAAACATATTTTGAAAAATTAGAATTTTGCTTCCAGGGCTGGGAAATTTAAATATTTTTTATACATATAAGTAACCAAAAAGGCAATTGACGTTGTTGTTTTTGCTAATTAAAACTGTTTTATAATTCAGAAAGAACAAAATTGATTTTAAAATCTTCAAAATTTCGACTCCAGGGTTGGACAAATGAAATGTTTTGTGGTACATGAAAGTGACCAAAAAGCTTAAACATTTTAATTTTTTGTTAAGTAAAACTATGTTACACTAAGAATTGCATTGGTGGGAAAATACAAATTTGGTTCCAGAGTTGGAAAATCGAAATATTTTTGGTACATAAAAGTACCCATATATATTGCAGATTTTGTGTTTTTAGTGAATTAAACCTATTTCATATATCAGGATATATTCCTGAAAAATCTAAATTTTTGGGTACATAAAAGTACCCACATAAATTCCAAATTTTGTTTATTAGTGAAGTTATCCTATTTTATACTTCAGGGAAAATAAAATTGGTATTAAAAATTCGGTTACAGGGTTGGAAAATCGAAATTCTTCGGTACATAAAAGTAACCATAAATGTTGCCAATTTTGATTTTTTTCAGTGAATTAAACATATTTTATACTTCGCTAAGAATTAAATCGGTATGCACAGTTTTTAAATTAAAAATTCGGTTCCAGGATTAGAAAATCGAAATTTTTTGGTACATAAAATTAACCATATAAGTTCCTAATTTTAGTTTTTGTGGATGAAATCTTTTTTATACTTCGGGAAGAGTTAAATTGGTATTAAAAACCAAAAAAATCTAAAAGGCGATTCTACGGTTGGACAATTAGAACTTTTTGGGGTACATGAAACGAATTTTTACTTTTTGTTTTTAAATTAAACATATTTAATATTTTTGAAAGACGTTCAGAGGTATTAGAAAGAAGAAAAGCCGAACACATTTAGCTTCCTAGCCGAAATATTTAAACGAAAAAAATTACTTCTGTGAAGGGTATTTAAGATTCGGCACAGCCGAATATAGCACTTTTACTTGTTTTTGTTATAGGTATTATTAGTTTTTACTAAAAATGAAAAATATTTTTGTTTTCTAAAGTTAATTTCATTACAATAAAAATCGCACCAACTTAAAATCCTACTGACTTGATCACTTGTAGGAAATCTCACAACTTTATGTGCTTATGTTCAAATTTCTAAGTATATTATGAAAGTTAATTTTATTTTATGAAAAAAAAATAATGATGCAACCCGAGAACATGTTTTTACTCAAAAATTTTTAAAATTTAACATTGTTCCCGTTGGACATGATCGACTGAACTAATAAAAAGACACACGGACGTAATAATATACTAAAACTTTTTAAATGATAGAGAAACTGTAATACATATGTATATAGTATGTTTAAAGAATGATTAAGAATTGAATTGTTTTTGTTAGCCATTCATGGCTTAAAGAAATGTTTTTTAAATCAAATACATTTGGTAATAAAAAAGAATTCATTTAAAAATGTAAAGGAATGTACCGAGCGCTCTGTTTTTGCGGGAGTATTATTACTGCTGCCATAATAATTGTGAAAACAATAACAATAACTTTCAGTTGGTTATAACAACTACATACCAACAAAAAATATATCGGAGCTGGTTATTTGGGGTTAGAGTTTAGATGTACAACTTATGTATAACATTCACTCCATTCATTATTTTTTTTCAGACACATATTTTGGGTTAATATGTTACAGTTAGTAATAAAGTATATAAAAAGTTTTATTTTATGTTCGTTTTTTATTCAGATTTTTAAACATACATTGTTTTTTCTCGTTGATGTCGCTGTAATTGTTGTGGATGTTGTTCTTATATTTTGTAAGCCAAAAAAAAGTTACTTGTTTGCGTTAACTATGTACATATGTCCGTTTTTCTAGCGTTTGTCTTTCAAAGTTGGATAAGTATTCGTTTATGTAAGCTTTTTTGTTTTTGTTTTTTTAAGATATATTTTTTTTGGCATGTGTTAAAAACTTCTACGCTGTTAGACATGAATTTCCTATAAATTATGTTTTTGTTTTTGAACTTTTTCCATGTTTTTACTTTTATAACCATTTTAAATATTATAATAATACATATACAATATATATGTATATATACAGAGATACGTACTTACAGTAATAGCTAAAAATAACAAGTAACAGTGCTATAGTCGGCTGTGCCGAGTCTTAAATACCCTTCGCAGATGTAATTTTTTCCGTTTATATATTTCGGCTAGGAAGCTAAATGTTTGGTTTTTCTTATTTCTAATACCTCTGAACTTTTTTCAAATATATTATATATGTTTAATTTAAAAACAAAAAGTACAAATGCATTTCATGTACCCCAAAAAGTTTTAATTGTCCAACCGTAGAATCGCCTTTTCGAATTTTTTGGTTTTTAATATCAATTTAACTCTTCCCGAAGTATATATAAAAAAGATTTCATCCACAAAACCAAAACTAGGAACTTATATGGTTAATTTTATGTACCGAAAAATTGCGATTTTCCAACCCTGTAACCGAATTTTTAATACCAAATTAATTTTCCCTGAAGTATAAAATAGATTTACTTAACTAAAAATACAAAATTTGGAAATTATGTGGTTACTTTTATGTACCAAAAATATTTCGATTTTTCAACTCTGGAAGCGAATTTTTATTTTCTTACCAATGCAATTCTTAGTGTAACATAGTTTTACTTGACAAAAAATTAAAATGTTTAAGCTTTTTGGTCACTTTCATGTACCATAAAATATATCATTTGTCCAATCATACAGTCGAAATTTTGAATTTTTTAGATTTTAATACCAATTTTGTTCTTTCTGAATTATAAAACAGTTTTAATTAGCAAAAACAACAACGTCAATGGCCTTTTTGGTTACTTTTCTGTATAAAAAAATTTTAATTTCCCAACCCTAGAAGCGAAATTTAAATTTTTTTAAATATTTTTGTCAATGCAAATCTTCATGAGGTATAAAGTAGTTTTGTTTCAGAAAAACTCAAATTTTGACACCATTTTGGTTATTACATCTACTACAAAATATTGCATGTACCAAAAAAACTTTCATTTTCCCAACCCTGGAAATGAAATTTTATTTTATTTTTTTATCAGTGTAACGCTTATTGAGGTATAAAGTAGTTTTATTTGAGAAACATTTAAAATTTTTGAAAATTTTGGTCACCTTCATGTACTATAAAATATTGCACTTGTCCAACCCTGGATTCGAAATTTTGATTTATTTTTAATTTCTGATACCAATTTTGTTCTTCCTAAAATATAAGACAGTTATAGTTAGCAAAAAAAAACATTAGTTGCCTGTTTGATTACTTTCACGTATAAAAAAAAATCAATTTCCCAGCCCTGGAAGCAAAATTTGAATTTAAAATTTGTTTTTGACATGCGAATCTTCATGACGTATAAAAAGGTTTTGTTAAAGAAAAACTTAAAATTGTTAACAATTTTAGTTACTACATGTACCACAAAATACGGAATGGGTCGAAAACAATGTTTAATTTCCCATCCCTGGAAAAAAATGTTTTTTTTTTAGATTTCAATAAACCATTGAGGCTTCCGAAAGCACGAAATAGATTTAATTTACAAACATTAAAAAAAAATTATTTTTGGCATAAATTTTTCGTCGAGAAATAGGTGTAAGCTTCCCAGAACTGCAACCATACTTCGGATCTTCCTGAATTTCAATACCACTCTATTTAAGCTCATTTCCAATCCAACGGTTCAGGAACGAAGTCTCCAGCTCTTCTGGGGGCTTGGGAAACCCCCCAAGAGAGCTAGACGTACAGACAGACGGACACCGCTCAATCGGCATCGCTATTCATAAGGATCCAGAATATATATACTTTATGGGGTCCTATATTGATATCGAAGAAATTACACACGGAATGATAAACCTATATATATGTACCTTTTCACTTTTTTGTGAAGAGTTTAAAAAAAGAAGTTATGAAATGTAAATTTTTCAAAGGCATGTACACATAAGTTTATAAAATTTTTGTATGAAAAAATTAACAAAAATAATAAATAATTTATTTACAAGGGTTGCACAATGTTATGCAAAACAATCATAGGTGTTTAACCACTGCGGAAAGCACAGACCTATACTATATATACTGCTATATATACATACACACACACACACACACACATATATATATATATATATATATATATACTATATATACATGTTGTAACATAAATGATTAATTTGTTCTTTTATGATTTTCACAATGTTCCTGTTATTAAAATATGTTACTTTGAATTGAGTTTAATTTTATGTAATACTTTGTTTGAGTAGTTTTAAAATAATTTGATATAGTTACCGGATAAATTAAAAAGAAAAACTCATTACAAAAATTGTATAAAAGACAACATAAAAATGATTAGATTGTCATTCTTCAATTTTAAATTAATTTAATAAATATTTTTTTTAATAAAATATTTTTCCAAGCTTTAAAATAATTATATAAATAAATAAAATATATAATTGAGGTCAACTAGGACATTGCAGTCTGGTTTAGACCCAATAATTAAGTCTCATTCTCTACATTGGCGCACAACGTAATTAAGAAATTTCCAAGGTTAGTTGAAGCCACATCAACTTAGCCCGATTGCTAACTATAAAGAACAGACCGGTGGTTTGGTTACCATCTTCAAAATAAATCAAAATTTATAGGTAAGGTATTAGCATTTATTTGTTATTTGTGTGGTTCTTTGTGGTAATAAAAATAAAAAGTATCAACCAAATTATATTAAAAAAAAAATAAAATAAAATAAAAATATCTATATTATAAATAAAATGATTAGAAGTCCAAAGAATACTGGTATATGTACACGTAGTATGACACAAAATTCATTGTCTCAAAATGAAGTTATAGTAAACGCACTATTGCCTGAAGAATTACAAGTTGATGAAGAAAATTTATTTCATGGTGCACACCAGAGAACAGTTTGAATGTATTCACGTTTGTACATAATTCATGCATTCGTTGCTTTTGCCATGCAATTTATCGACACCAACCTTCATTACACATGCTTACTGAATGCTCACAATTTTCGTTAGTTGTTTTTTTTCACATGCTTTTATTACTCCACCACACGTTGATCAACGAAATCAGAAAAAAAATTCAAGCACTTGCTCATTTTTCGTTTATTACGTTTGCATTCAGTGTAGCCAGATGAAGGGTTTTGTTTTCAAATTTGGGATTTCGAATTTCATTTGAGGGCAGGTTTTCGATGTGAAGGAATTTCTCTATATTTAGTAAAATTTCCCTATAAATAATGAAATTTCTATAAATACTAACATTTTAAAATTTCCCTATAAAAATTTTCCTATAAATAGTGAAAGGATTTTCCATATTAAAGTAAAGATATATTTGGGATTTATATATTTAAATGGGGACATCGAACTTAAATTTTGGAGTTAAAGAGCATAATTTTTCTGGTAACATTGGTTGCTTTGTTATGCGTATTATTCATTTATGTTGGTGATTTTATGCATTAGTATTAGTACCAGTATTTTCATACTTTAGTCGACCATTCGCAACATTCGCTACTTTTGTGAATCTTCAATACACACAGCAAAGACAAGCAATGCATGCATGTCATTTCATCGTACTCTTTGTATGTGAAAGATGTGTAGCTTCGTTTCATTAATATAATGTGGATTGACAGCATGTTTTCATTTTTGTGTGAAAACATTCAAGGCAATAAAATGGCCATTCAAACTGTTCACTGGTGCACACAATGCGTTACAGCCAGAAAGTACAAATAATGCAGTTAATATAATCCTTACACAAGATCAATTTAGGGAACTGTTGGGAGGTATAAATAGAAATTCTGAAAAAAAAAATTCTTTCGCAAATTGCAGTGCTCGTTTCAATGGTGGAAGGAATACTTCAAAAGTTGAGGACTTCATCGCTACAATTTTAGTATACAAAGATGCAGAAAATGTTTCGGATTCTATAGCATTAATAAGTTTGCCGTTGTTATTGGAAGGTTATGCCTCTTCTTGGTGGCAAGGAGTTAAAAATGAAGCAACAAATTTTGAAAGAGCAATAGAGTTATTGAAAAATGCGTTTTCTCCACCAAAACCAGATTGGAGAATATTTTCCGAAATTTATCAGGAGAAACAAAAAATGTTTGAATCAGTTGACAATTTTGTATGTAGAAAACGTCGTTTATTTGCGCAATTGTCAGAAAATTTGTCAGAATCCACAATGCTGAACATGATCTTTTCTCAATTACTTGTAACAATAAGGGATAAAATTTCAAGAGAATCTCTACAGAATTTTCAAGATCTGTTAAGAAAAGCAAGAGAAATAGAAATTTTAATGAAAGAATGTCAGGAACTAAATGTGAAGTCTCAACCTCAAACGGAAAAATTATCAGTTTACTGTTCATTTTGCAGAAAAAAAAATCATAGTGCAGAAGTATGTTTCAAGAGAATAGAAGCTGACAGACAACACAAACCAAAAATTCAAGAAAGTATTTTGAACTGTTATGGCTGTGGATTAGCTGGTTATTACAGGTCAAATTGTCCTAATTGTAATAATAAAAATGTAATAAATAGCCCATGGTCGAAACGTAAATATTAATATAAATGGATTAGATGGAGAAGCTTATTTTGATACCGCTGCTAGAACAAGTGTTGCTGGATATACACTTTTTCAAAAATTAAAAGAAAATGGCGCTTCTTTTCAAAAGGTTGCAGCTGAAATTATACTAGCTGATGGTATTCCAAGAGAAGAAAACGTTTATTCTACTATTGCGAAAATAATTATAGGCAAACGATTTAGACGTATTCGTTTTATTTGTCTACCAAAAGCTAGAGGAAATCGTACTCTTATTGGAATTGATTTTTTAGAGCAGGTTGGAATTGTTCTGGATTTGGCTCAACGAAATTGGTACTTTAAAGATGACCCAAAAACAATTTTTGACTTTAAGATGAATTCACAAAAATTGGATGAAGACAAAACAACGAAACAAATCAACATTAAAGATAATACAACTCATTTTTTAAACTGGTTTGAAAATATGAACTCAATTGTTTTTGAAAGCCACAGTTCACCGGAAGATGTAAATACCTGCTCATCTTATCAATATTCACCAGCTGAAATCGACAAAATCTTTGAAGATAGTATTCCAGAAGGAACAAATACTGATGTGTATGATTGGGATTTGTTTCCTCCACTTAAAAGAATTAAATCAGACAAGATGTTGAGGCCGAAATTTGAAATAAATATTTTATATTGTAAACTAAGAGATTCAGAGGGATGTAATTTGTCAAGTAATGAACAAAAAGTTTTATCTGATTTACTTCAGAAATTTCAAAACGTTTTTGAGCCTAGTTTAGAGCCAATTCCACATGTGCAACATTATATAGATACTGGGTCACATCCACCAATTGCGTGCGCGCCATATCGAATATCTCCTAAAATGAAAGAAAAATTGAAAATTGAAATTGATGCAATGTTGGAGAAAAATATAATTAAAGAGGAGGAATCTCCCTGGGCATTTCCTGTGGTACTTATTCCAAAGAAAGATGGAAAGATAAGAGTTTGCGTAGATTATCGTCGATTAAATACTATTACAATAAGTGATAAATATCCACTGCCAAGAATGGATGATTTATTACATGCTGCTAGAGTAACTTCATTTATGTCAACAATTGATTTAAAATCTGGTTATTGGCAGATAAAAATAGCTAATAAAGATAGAAAGAAAACAGCATTTACTACACCTTTCGGAATTTTCGTTTGCAACAGAATGCCGTTCGGTCTCAAAAATGCGCCCTCAACGTTTCAAAGATTTATAGACAAATTTAAAAGTGGTCTTCCACAAATAACTTTACTTGCCTATCTTGATGATATAATTATTTGCTCCAACAGTTTTGATGGGCACATGACTGATCTTCAAGAAACATTTCAAAGAATTCAGAAGTTTAAAATTCAGTTAAACAGAGACAAATGCCATTTTTGTAGACCAGAAGTTAAATATCTCGGTCATTTATTAACTATAAATGGAATTAAGCCAGATCCCGAAAAAACGGTAGCAATTCTTCAAAGGCCATATCCGAAAAATTTAAAACAACTTATATCATTTTTGCAGACTTGTTCATGGTATCGCCGTTTTATTCCAAATTTTGCTCAAATTTCTAAACCTTTATCTTCATTAACAAAGAAAAATGCAAAATGGAGGTGGAGTATTGAAGAAAATATTGCATTTGAAAAATTAAAAAGTCTTTTGGCATCTTCACCCATATTACGCCAAATAGATGAAACAAAATCATTTATAATAAAAACAGATGCCAGTGGATATGCACTTGGGGCTGTTTTACTCCCAGGGGAGCGAGAAGCACTAGCAGTCGTTTGGGCAATTAAAAAATTCCGTGGTTATATAGAAGGGTCAGAGATATCTGTGGTAACAGATCATCAACCTCTAAAATGGCTTTTTAGTATTAAAACACCAACTGGTCGTTTAGCTCGATGGGCTTTGCAACTGCAATCATACAATTTACATTTTGAATATATTCCAGGAAGAAAAAACATTGTGGCGGATACATTGTCCAGACCACCTTGTATAAAGCATACAGATGTTTCTTGTGAGTGTTGTCATATTTCGATAGATTTCCCACGTAAAGCTTCTGCAGAAATAAGAAAAGCTCAATTGGAAGATGAATATATAAAAACAATCATAAACGCCTTTGAAACAAGTAGTGAGAGTGTTACCAATTACACAGATAATGGTTATTTATTGATTGATGGAATTTTATATCGGTATTGCTCTGATCAAGACACGGAAAATGGTCAACTAGTGGTTCCAAAGTCAATGCGTGCAACAATTTTGAAAAGATTTCACGATGATCCAATGGCTGGTCACTATGGTATAGAGAAAACAACGAATCGCATTACTCCTCACTATTACTGGCCTGGTATGAGAATTGAAATATCGAAATATGTGAAAAACTGTGAAAAATGCCAAAAATATAAAATAACAAATTTGAAACCAGCTGGGTTATATCGTACAGTATCGAGTAATCAACTATTTGAGATAATATCTATAGATCTTGTTGAACCACTGCCGCGTACGAAAGAAAATCATCAATGGATACTAATTATTGAAGATGTTTGTAGTAGATGGGTAGAGCTATTTCCTATGAGGCAAGCAACAGCAGAAAACTGTTCTGTTATAATACTAAACGAAATTATATTGCGTTATGGCGTACCAAGACGAATCCAGACGGATAATGGATGTCAGTTCATATTGGATGTAATGCAAAAACTTACATACTGTTTGGGTATTACACATACATATACTGCTGTATATCATCCTCAAGCAAACCCAGTAGAAAGAAAAAATCGTGATTTAAAAACGCAATTAGGGATATACGTAGGCACGGATCATAAGTCATGGAATATAAAATTGCCTATGATTCGCTTTGCAATGAATACATCTAAATGCGGAAGTACAGGACAGTCAGCAGCATATTTAACATTTGGACGAGAATTAAGGAGTCCATTAGAGGCACATCATGACTTAAAATCAATTATTGTTTCTGAAAATTTTATACCACAAATTACACCACATTTAATGAATCTTGCTAATACTTTACAGAATGCTCAAGAAGAAGAGAAAAAACAACAAGAACGAAATAGAAGTTATGTAAATAAAAAAGGAAGGTGTCCAAATGATTTTAAAGTTGGAGACAAAGTTCTTGTGGCTACTCATATTTTGAGTAAACGTGATAAGAATGTAACATCAAAATTTGTACCTCGTCGGGACGGACCTTACATTATAATTAACAAAAATGGTTCCTGCTTTACTATAGCTAGAGAAGATAATCGTGAAGTACCGCTTGGAGTTTATCATGTATCTGATATAACATTATATAATGGGCCAACCTTATTTCCAATATATCCCATTAAAAAGAGAGGTCGACCAAAGGCAAATTCTGCAATTTTACCAACAGGAATTGAACAAACCAAACAATTAGTTATACATCAAAATGAATCTGAATTCTCAAACGACAACAACAATAAACGAGTTCTCAGACCAAAGCTTTAGGAGGGCAGTTCAGCGACATCATCGGGACGATTTCAGGCGCTGAGGGGGAGTCTGTAACATAAATGATTTATTTGTTCTTTTATGATTTTCACAATGTTCCTGTTATTAATATATGTTACTTTGAATTGAGTTTAATTTTATGTAATACTTTGTTTGAGTAGTTTTAAAATAATTTGATATAGTTACCGGATAAATTAAAAAGAAAAACTCATTACAAAAATTGTATAAAAGACAACACAAAAATGATTAGATTGTCATTCTTCAATTTTGAATTAATTTAATAAATATTTTTTTTAAAATAATTATATAAATAAATAAAATATATAATTGAGGTCAACTAGGACATTGCAGTCTGGTTTAGACCCAATAATTAAGTCTCATTCTCTACAATGTATATATATATATATATATATATATATGTATATATATGTATATATATATATATATATATATATATTTATATATGTATATATATATATATATATATATATATATATATATATATGTATATATATATATATATATATATATATATATATATATATATGTATATATATATATGTATATATACATATATATGTATATATATATATATATATATATATATATATATATATATGTATATATATTTATATATATGTATATATATATATATATATATATATGTATATATATATGTATATATATATATATATATATATATATATATATATATATATATATTTATATTTATATATATATATATATATATGCATATATATATATATATATATATATATATATATATATGTATATATATATATATATATATATATATATATATATGTATATATATATATATATATATATATATACGGCGTGTTCACCGCCGTAGGGGGCGCGAGATCGCCCCCTACGGCGGTGAACACGCCGCATAGGGTAGGTTTTGGCACCACAGACGGTGGTCAGGAACCGAAAGGCAAGGTTGAAAAACTAGGAGAGAGGATAGCAAAGCTATTAGACTTTCTCAAGACAAGATCGAATGTCCACAAGGATATAGTATCGATGTCTCGAGAAATACAGGCATTGTATATGCAGGTGGCAGATGAGCTGAGCAGTGGAACTGGTCAGCTCAAGGTGCCCTGCAATAAGCAGACGCAGACAGGGGTTATGGTAAGACCATCTCCCCCTGTCCCTGCAGGTGCGACCCCGAAGCGTAGGAGAGATGAAAGTACTCTTGGGCCAAAGGGGAATAGGGCTAAGAAGAAGAGGAAGGATGCAGTAGATGCAATCAGGAGTAGTGAAGGTAGCTGTGTGGGATCGGCGGCAGCGAATGGTGCTGCTTTGCCGAACCCAGGCACTAAGGAACCTGGGTGGATAAAGGTCCGTCCCAGGGAAGCGAATAGAAATAGGATTAGGAGTAAGCAGGGGTCACGTTCGGATGCCCTAGTTATTAAAACATGTGGGAACGCTTCCTATGCTGAGATTCTCAAGCAAGTGAAGAAGGACCCTAAACTTAGTAATCTGGGGGAGAATGTGAAGGGCATTCGGAAGACTGGGAAGGGTGAGCTGCTACTGGAGCTCACTAAACCCGCTCACCAGAATATAGGTGTGTTCAGGTCGGAGGTGGAAGCGGTACTGGGTGGGACTGCCGAAGTACGGGCACTATCCCAAGAGGTTAGGATTGAAATTAGGGACATAGATGAGGTGACTTCCAAGGAGGACATCTATGACGCCATAGTTAGTAAATCCAACGATTTTAAGGTACTGCAGTTGACTGCAATTAAATCACTGAGGAGAGCGTATGGGGGAACACAAACTGCCACGATTGGCCTGAGTGCTCCTCTAGCTAGACGCCTTCTAGAGATGTCCAAGATACGCATCGGCTGGGTCGTGTGTCGAATACGGGAAAAGATAGCACCGAAGAGGTGCTACAACTGTCTCGATTTTGGACATAGGGCGACGAATTGTAGCGGCCAGGATCTATCCGGAAATTGCTTGCGTTGTGGAGAAGCTGGCCACAAGATTGCAACATGTTCCAACAGACCTTCGTGCATGCTCTGTAGAAAGGGTGGAAGTACTAATGGTGACCATGTCACCGGATGCGTAGTTTGCCCGTACTACAAGAGGGCGCTACAAAAGCTTAGAGGTTAAACACTACTTAAAAATCAGGATGCGCATATTACAGCTAAATCTCAATCATTGCCAAGCAGCACAGGAGTTGCTTAGGCAAACCGTACGAGACTTAAAGGTAGACGTTGCTGTACTCAGCGAGCCATATAAGAAGATTGTATCTGCAAATTGGGTTACTGATGATACAGATACAGCAGCTATATGGACTACCGGTTCTTTGATATTGAGGGAGAGGTTATCACCGCAATGTGGGTACACGCGGGCCACTGTTTCCGGCATATGTTTGTACAGCTGTTATGTTCCTCCTAGGTATTCTATTGATGACTTTCGTGTTATTATAGACAACATAGTGATGGACGCTGCAGCCAGGAGTCCTGTTATAATAGCAGGGGATTTCAACGCGTGGGCTGTTGAATGGGGCTGCCCCTTGACAAATGCAAGGGGAAGGATGCTATTAGAGGCCCTTTCTGCGCTAAATGTTGTGCTCTTGAATTCTGGAGATGAGGAAACATTTAGAGGAGGAAATGGTGGTTCAATTATTGATATTACGTTTGCCAGCGATACCATTATAAACCGTGTAAACTGGAGAGTATCTAATGTTTATACTCACAGCGATCACAGTGCCATAATTATGGATATACAGGATGATATACGGCATGTGACTCCCCGTGCACAAGGTTTGTCGGGATGGAAAGTGAATACCTTTGATAAGGATATTTTTGCCATCTGTATGGAAGGTATGGAATTAAATGGTTCAGCTGAGGATATGGCAGAACAATTGGTAAACCATATCACGCGGTCGTGCGATGCATCTATGGTGAGGCGGAAAGGATCCGTAAAGGGGTCACCGGTTTATTGGTGGAATGATGATATTGCCGGCTTGAGGGCGGAGTGTATACGTGCCAGAAGGCAGTATACAAGAACTCGAGGTAGGTTAGAGAATAGCGTATACCAGGAGAATTACAGGAATAGGAGGAAGGCCCTAAAGGATGCAATTCGTAGGAGCAAGCGGCAGTGTTTTCTTAATATCTGTGATGAGGTGGATGATAATCCTTGGGGTCCCGCATATAAGCTGGTCACCAAAAAACTTAAATGCCTGACCCCGTTGCAACCGAGTGAGGGGCCAATCCTGGAGGAAATTGTAGACCATCTCTTTCCCCAGCAGGACGCACCACCTTGGGAGCACAACCCTCCAATTGGGACATTAAATTTTCCCCCGGTTACAATAGCTGAGATTGAGGACGTTGTCTCTAGGTTTAGAGACAAGAAGGCACCGGGACTCGACTGCATTCCAAATATAGTATTAAAGGAGGCCGTCAGGCTTTGTCCCGAGCAGTTCTTAAGAATGGTGAATACATGCTTAGGTAGGGGAATTTTTCCAACAAGATGGAAGAGGCAGAAGTTGGTATTAATACCAAAAGCCAATAAACCCCTAGATGATCCCTCATCTTATCGGCCACTGTGTATGATAGATACATGTGGGAAGTTGCTAGAGGGTGTGATCTGCCGAAGACTTGGGAATTGCGTTGATGACAGAAATGGTCTATCAGACAACCAATTTGGCTTCAGGAGGGCGAGGTCAACAGTGGATGCTATAAACGTGGTAGTAGAAACTGCTGCACGGACTATCTATGGCAGGAGTTGGAGGAATGGCACAAAGGAGTACTGTGTAGTTGTGACGCTGGATGTGAAGAACGCGTTCAACACAGCGAGCTGGGTGCATATTGTTGATGCTCTAACTCGATTGGACATCCCAGAATATCTGATAGGGATAGTGCAGGATTATTTCCGGTATAGGGAATTGATCTATAGTACAGATGCGGGTATAAGGAAACGTAGGATTAGTGGTGGTGTTCCCCAAGGATCGATACTTGGACCATTGTTGTGGAACGTAATGTACGATGGAGTACTAAGGTTGAGGTTACCTGAGAGAGTGCAGATTGTGGGATTCGCAGACGATATAGCGCTGGTGTGTGAAGCTAAGGAATTGCTGGAGGCAGAAACCATTGCAAATGCCAGCGTACAATTAGTAAAGTCCTGGATCACTGCAATGGGATTGACTCTAGCTGATCATAAAACCGAAGCGGTTTTGATTAGTAGTCGTAAGGCTAGGGAAACTATTACCCTCAATGTTGGCACCTGTTCCATAGAATCAAAGGCATTTCTGAAATATCTGGGTGTGATGATTGACACACGGCTATCTTTTCGCGAGCACTTGCGATATATAGCATCCAAAGCATCAGGGACCTGTTTGGCGCTATCTCGGATCATGCCAAACACGAGAGGGCCAAAGTATCTTCAGAGGAAACTGCTCGCTGGAGTAGTAAGGAGCATTATCCTATATGCACACCCGGTATGGTCAGACTCACTTAGATATTCCACATATGTGGGGCTGGTATGCCCTGTGTATAGGCTAGCTGCTTTAAGAGTATGTAGTGCATTTCGGACAGTGTCGGACGAGGCGGCTTTTATCATTGCGGGTATGATCCCTATCGATTTAGAAATCATGAATAGGGATAACTCTGATTTATGTATGCAAAAATGGCAAGAACGGTGGTCAACCACTGAAAAGGGAAGATGGACATATTCATTAATACCCGACATCAGATTATGGCTGACTAGGAAACATGGTGATCTGAACTATTACCTAACACAGTTCTTGTCTGGACATGGTTGCTTTAGGTCATATCTATTTCGTTTTAAGCACGACGACTCTCCGTTCTGTCCACACTGTGGTGGGAATGTGGTTGAGGATGCTGAGCATGTCGTCTTTGTCTGCTCACGATTCAGCAACTGGAGGTCGTATTTAGAGGAAGGCTTGGGGCGTACGATCAGCCCGGAGAATATTATTCCGACCATGCTGGAATCCTTATTGAATTGGACCAGAGTGTGTAGTTTTGTACAGCTTGTTCTGATGGAACTTCGCAGATTAGCACAGATTCGTAGGAGAGTTAGTACGTCTTAGGATTCGTTAGCTACTGACGATTAAATATGCGCATCAGTTCCGAACCTCCTTACCTAGGAATTAAGGAGGACGTAGGAATAATACTGATAATACTACCCACCCTGATGAAATGCCAAAGCTGTCCCAGGGTGGTGCTAGTGAAGTTGTCGTGGGGCCACTATTGATAGTTGCTATCATTATGTCCATAAAAAAAAAAAAAAAAAAAAAAAATATATATATATATATATATATATATATATATATGTATATATATACTATATATATATATATATATATATATATATATATATATATATATATATATATATATATACTATATATGAAATTCTTTATTTGACACATTGTTGTCACAATACTACTATATATAAAGGAAATTTATTTGTTGGTGGTTAAGCAATGTCTATATGCATTTCATTGGTGCTTTACCAAATCGTCAGTAGACTTCAACCACAGTTTTGAAAAGTTAAAAACCTCTTATCTTATGCATATACTTCTGAAAGCCATTTGAGAATTCACAATTATAAATTACAAACACTTTTCAAATATCACAAGAGAATAAGCATAGTAGGCTTTGAAACTCATACAAAACTAAACCAACAAACAAATTATATTCGATATGAATGCATTTTATTTTTCTACACCTTTATACAATCAGAAACCGATTGGATAACAATAAAATAAAATGAATTCATATCGAATATAATTTGTTTGTTGGTTTAGTTTTGTATGAGTTTCAAAGCCTACTATGCTTATTGTGTTGTGATATTTGAAAAGTGTTTGTAATTTACAATTGTGAATTCTCAAATGGTTTTCAGAAGTATATGCATAAGATAAGAGGTTTTTAACTTTTCAAAACTGTGGTTGAAGTCTACTGACGATTTGGTAAAGCACCAATGAAATGCATATAGACATTGCTTAACCACCAACAAATAAATTTCATTTATATATATATATATATATATATATATTTATGTATATATATATATATATATATATATATATATATATATATATATATATTTATGTATATATACATATATATATATATATATATATATATATATATATATATATATATATATATATATACTATAAATATACATACATATGGGATATGTTAACGAGGACGTGGGAATAATACTGATAATATCCCTGACAGACATAGGATTTGTATACCATGATATAAATACTATGGTTTTTGATACTACTTTGGCATGACAGACATGTGGTATATATCAGAGAACAGTTTGAATGTATTCACGTTTGTACATAATTCATGCATTCGTTGCTTTTGCCATGCAATTTATCGACACCAACCTTCATTACACATGCTTACTGAATGCTCACAATTTTCGTTAGTTGTTTTTTTTCACATGCTTTTATTACTCCACCACACGTTGATCAACGAAATCAGAAAAAAAATTCAAGCACTTGCTCATTTTTCGTTTATTACGCATTAGTATTAGTACCAATATTTTCATACTTTAGTCGACCATTCGCAACATTCGCTACTTTTGTGAATCTTCAATACACACAGCAAAGGCAAGCAATGCATGCATGTCATTTCATCGTACTCTTTGTATGTGAAAGATGTGTAGCTTCGTTTCATTAATATAATGTGGATTGACAGCATGTTTTCATTTTTGTGTGAAAACATTCAAGGCAATAAAATGGCCATTCAAACTGTTCACTGGTATATATACTAATATTTTTGTTTTTATTTTGGTGTAATAAAAAACTATGGAAAAAGAAAAACGTTTTAACATAACTGTTAATAATAACAACAAAATTGCATATTTTATGCGAAAAAAGAAATTATGTTTTCTCTATTCGTTAATTATGTACATACAATCGCCTTAAAATAATCATATGCTCTTTTCATTCTAATATAATAAAAAGAAGTACAGGCGTTTTCGGTCACGTGTAAGTCTTTATGGTTTATAAATCCATTATAACTATAAATATTCATGGACATTTTTCTTAATAAAGTTGAGGCGTCGAACTTCTCGAAAGTTGAAATGGCAAAATTGGACGATGACTCCTTCCCAATGCAATTGAACAACGCTTAAGGGTGTAAAATGGGTTAATACTACGTATAATTACGTAGTATTGAAACCAGATATAAACCACTTTATTTTGTTGTTTAATTGTAGTATAGGTTGACACACATGTAGTATAGAATACTAATGTGGTATAGAAATCCTATGTCTGTCAGCTTTATAATACTACCCACCCTGACGAAATGTCAAAGCTGTTCCAAGGTGGTGCTAGTGTAGTTGTCGTGGGGCCACTGTTGATTTCTATATATATAAATAAAAAATAAAAAAAATATATGTATATATATGTATATATATATATATATATATATATATATATATATATATATAGATATATATATACATATATATATATAAATATATATATATATATATATATATATATATATATATATATATATATATGTATATATATATATATGTAGATAAATATATATATATATATATATATATATATATGTATATATATATATATATATATACATATATATATATATATATATATATATATATATATAAATATATTTATATATATATATAAATATATATATATATATATATATATATATATATTTATTTATATATGTATATATATATATATACATATATGTATGTAAATACATGTATATATATACATATATATATATATACACATATACATATATGTATATATATATATATATATATATATATATATATATATATATATATGAGGAGAGCGTATGGGGGAACACAAACTGCCACGATTGGCCTGAGTGCTCCTCTAGCTAGACGCCTTCTAGAGATGTCCAAGATACGCATCGGCTGGGTCGTGTGTCGAATACGGGAAAAGATAGCACCGAAGAGGTGCTACAACTGTCTCGATTTTGGACATAGGGCGACGAATTGTAGCGGCCAGGATCTATCCGGAAATTGCTTGCGTTGTGGAGAAGCTGGCCACAAGATTGCAACATGTTCCAACAGACCTTCGTGCATGCTCTGTAGAAAGGGTGGAAGTACTAATGGTGACCATGTCACCGGATGCGTAGTTTGCCCGTACTACAAGAGGGCGCTACAAAAGCTTAGAGGTTAAACACTACTTAAAAATCAGGATGCGCATATTACAGCTAAATCTCAATCATTGCCAAGCAGCACAGGAGTTGCTTAGGCAAACCGTACGAGACTTAAAGGTAGACGTTGCTGTACTCAGCGAGCCATATAAGAAGATTGTATCTGCAAATTGGGTTACTGATGATACAGATACAGCAGCTATATGGACTACCGGTTCTTTGATATTGAGGGAGAGGTTATCACCGCAATGTGGGTACACGCGGGCCACTGTTTCCGGCATATGTTTGTACAGCTGTTATGTTCCTCCTAGGTATTCTATTGATGACTTTCGTGTTATTATAGACAACATAGTGATGGACGCTGCAGCCAGGAGTCCTGTTATAATAGCAGGGGATTTCAACACGTGGGCTGTTGAATGGGGCTGCCCCTTGACAAATGCAAGGGGAAGGATGCTATTAGAGGCCCTTTCTGCGCTAAATGTTGTGCTCTTGAATTCTGGAGATGAGGAAACATTTAGAGGAGGAAATGGTGGTTCAATTATTGATATTACGTTTGCCAGCGATACCATTATAAACCGTGTAAACTGGAGAGTATCTGATGTTTATACTCACAGCGATCACAGTGCCATAATTATGGATATACAGGATGATATACGGCATGTGACTCCCCGTGCACAAGGTTTGTCGGGATGGAAAGTGAATACCTTTGATAAGGATATTTTTGCCATCTGTATGGAAGGTATGGAATTAAATGGTTCAGCTGAGGATATGGCAGAACAATTGGTAAACCATATCACGCGGTCGTGCGATGCATCTATGGTGAGGCGGAAAGGATCCGTAAAGGGGTCACCGGTTTATTGGTGGAATGATGATATTGCCGG